>JAQFZC010002569.1:0-22435 GCA_034695205.1 Dicyrtoma fusca
TAGTAGTCGTATCAACAGAACAACAGGGGCCAAAAGAAAGTTTAAAGTCAAAGCTGCTTAATCGTTGGTTGTAACAGAAATGCCTGGTATATTGGACACGGTATTTTTAAGTAGATTTACGTGGTTTCAAACTACACGCACAACTGATATAATGGATAAATGAAAGTTTTGAAACTTAATTGATCTCCTTAAAGCATATTACGCATACCGTAATTTGGTCTGTTATAAATGGAGGTAAAGTAAATCATTTTTCAATATTTTGACTTAGACTAATCGTAAGGAGATTGGTAAAAGTGTTCGCGGGTAGCGAAACTATTAGCTCTTTTGATCCGTCTCGGGTACTTGTGCATGGATTAAATAGGTAATACTGTTTTGTTAGAGTTTTGCTATATTACATGATGAATACGATCCTATTATTGCACATCAACTTGGGTTGCACATAGTGTAGTTAACTGAGACTAAAACACCACTTCCACAGTTCTTCCGCTTTATTGGTGATCGTAAACTTTTAATACGCTTGTTTATGATATTAGTAGCGGGTGTAGGTTTTTCATCTAAATTCCTTATGATGTTAATTTCCGGGAAAAGGATTGCGATTGTAGTTTTTCTATTGAAATTAGTACAAAATAATGTTTAAATGAAACTATTAATTGCAAGGATTCCGGAAATACTGAATTATGCGTTTGCCGCATTATTCATGCGTGCTGTGCATAAAGGTCTACGTATTTACTCGAGGCAAACGTGTATGTAGATTGATTAAAGACTAGACTACCAGTTATGTTACGTTACCTTATGTATAAGATATGTGTCAAAATCTGGTTATATATTTAGATATAAGGAATTACCAGTACTGACTTAAAATCAGTGCAATAGAAGATTCGTTTGACGGCTTATAAAAAATGGAGATTTTATGGAATATATTTCAGCTCATATTACATTAAGGTCCATTAAAATTTGAAAATGTTAATTGTACTATCAGAAGTTTATTGATACTCTGCTGTTGTACTATTACAACAACGCAACGTCACATGATATGGTGTTTGGCTGTTGACATTGTATTTGTGAATGATTTGATGGCTTCATTCGCAAAGACCATATTTACTTTAGCAAGGCCAGTTAAGATGTTATACTAGTTTCTTGAGGCATGACAGGTTTTTTAATACTGTATTTCTTGTTTCAGGGCATACTATTATGTATAATTAGTATAGTAATATCCCAAAACATTGTACAGTTTTTTGTGGCGGAAGCTGCGGTTTTTTCTATTTGCAAAATATGAATGAAGATTCTGTAGATGTACCAAAACGTGTAATTATTAGTGCTTTTCTGTTTGTGGATTTTGACCTGTGCTCCATACTTGAGTCGGTTAATAAATACGGACATTCGTACAACAACGTCTGTGTAAACTGTGTAGAGATTTATAATGCTTTACAGGTACTCCTTTTACATAGAGATAAGCAGATGGAAGAACATACATTTTTCTCATTTTTGTTTATTATGATACCATTGTACAAATATAACAGGCGTGTAGTGTAGTTACGCATTTTGGGTTGATTCATGTACTCTGAGACTCTGATTGTGATTACAGTTATTAGAGTTTATTTCTTTATACAGTAAGTTGACTGACGCTCCCAGCAGTCTCGTAAACTACTGTAAATCTACACAGAAAAATTAAAAGAGCGAATTTTGAAACGTCGTAAATCGTAGTCATAGTCAGCCAGCAGCCAGTTCTAGTTTTTTTTTCTCTAAAAACCAACTCATTTTGTATTCCAAACGACTCGCAGTTGTAGTATGAATTTCAGTTCAGTGGCCAAAAGGTATTCCCTCTACGTTACGAAGCTACACCTACATAAACTGCTATGCACATACTTGATCACCCTAATTACGCAAAAAAAAAAACAGACAAGAAACTGAGCCCAATCACATCTTATGATGAGATTTATGCTGCACGCTGGTGCGTTTGTTGTATGCATCCGTACCGCACTACTATGTATGAACCGAGGTACCTACCTTCGTTTGTAATTGTATTACATATGATATTGCACAGTTTTTTCAGTTTGCGACTGTAGTAGGTCTGTCTCATATACCCATGAAAAGATTAGTTATCTCCACACGTTGCTCATAAATATCAGATATGTTTTACGTACAATTAGTTGTTAGCATTTATTCCAGCTTCCGTCTACGACTGATTCCGATACAGTTAGATACTTTTTGATGTTATTATTAAAGTCAAAAAAATATAATAGTGACAAACCGACATTAAGCTTTCTAGTACTAAAGCTTTTAATACGGTAAATGTTTTTAACCCAATAAATCTTTACTGTTCAAATTATTTTGAATTTCGGATTTATTTATCAAACAACATCCAGTAATCCAACAAAATGAATGTAATGTTTTTAATGTTTATTTTAGTCAACGTGGGCTGCCGACTGGCTTCTGAGTCTTCTGAGCGCATATTACCCTCTTGTTCTTACTGGATCCTCACTGATAGTCTGCTTTTGGGCTGAGGTAAGTGGACTTTAATAATGATTTATCACTGACCAGATTGACCTTGTGTTTACTTCCTATATTATACGTACTGGTTGCTGCCATAGTTTCGTACGCGATAAAGCTTAAGACACAGGTATATTTACTAGGTGCGTAAGGTGCGGCGTAAGTAGGTATGTACTTACTTGCACCACTATTACGAACAATCTGTACTGGTTATGGAAAGACTTCGTTAAGCAAACTTGGGGACAGGACAGTGATTTTAAAAGTTCCACAGCGTCATGCTTTCATTAAATGTTTCTGAAAGCATAACGAGAATGTAACAATTAAAAAATTGTTAATTTTAAATTAAAATACATTTATATAAAACTATCCTTGCTTAAAGTCCTCATTAACTTGTACTGTAAAACTTGTTTGGAAAGGGAAGAAACTAGACTAAAATGTTTTACTTTATGTGTGTATTCGTAATAATGATTTTTATTGTGGTTTTCTATAGATATTTCATTTACGAAATGTATGTTTCGAGTCCCACCGTTTTCTCTCCAAGTCGTTCCTCGGATTTGTTTCTTTCAACGTGATTACATACTCATTGCTTCTGACTCAGCTTGTGCTGGTTTTGGCAAATTCGGATGAGAAAGAGAGAGTAAGTTTTCCTTAAATTCTTGAATAATAGTTGCATAGGGATTAGGACAGGAAGCATGTGTATCTTGTGTATCATAATCGTGTCAGGTATGTAGCTAGGCACCTGTCTCTGATTACTAGTTACTAGTTTTCACTCTTTCTTCTCTATAACTGTTTGTATAGTACCTACCTCCATACTTACTAGGGTGCACCAAGCACTCTAATTAAGCTTTTAGGGTGACAAGGGCTATACATATGTACGTACCCATGTATATGGTTTTATACACAAGTTGACTAGGCATGCATCTTGCGTGCCGATAAAATCATGTAGTGTTTCCTACACGAAAAAAAAAATCGTTGATTGATAAATCTCGTTTTTTGAAATGTTTCTGTAGAGCTATTATCTGAACGTATTTAATGGATGTTACGCTGTCCTTCTCTTCATCGTCGTTGTTTTCTTCCTCATTTATGGCGTGGAAGTATATTTCAAGGTAAGTACAATGTAACCTGTTTCTTTTCCTGAGAACGTATGTAGATTCTAATAATAATATTACTACTAAGTCTGATTTAGAACGTACTGTAATTGCAATGCAAATGGTACAGATTAAAATGTGTGATATTATGTCATAACCGTCGAATTTGCCCCGTAGTGATTTCCCGAAATTTTACTAACTTTTAATTTCAACTACATATTTTGATTTCATTGTCAGGATCCAAAATTTTAGTCGACTCCCCACTAGTTCTCACTGATTCACGTTGATAAAGCAAGTTTTGTGCTAGTGCGAAGCAAGATAGGCATTGTAGTTAATTATAAAATTATACCTAGGTGCACTTTAACACGTTTTGTGTGTAATCCCTTGTTTAAGTTCAAAACCCAGATGTAGGTAACAGTGTGTCTGTCTCTGTATACGCATTAATCATCATTGTATCAGTGTTGTCAACAACCGCCGAGCGTTTTCACAAATTCATGCGTTCAAGAAAGCATTATATACATAGCTTAAACTGTTAGGATTAGTAAATTCGTATCCATTCAGTGGCATGCATACTGTGTAAGTATTTACCAATAATTTTATCTGCAAACACGAGCTACATAGTTGTTCAAGATACATCCATCCATCATCACGTAATTGTAGTAATACAAAATAAGATTTGAAAATTAATGTGTGCTTCCGTTTTGCAATTTTTGCGCTTGGTTTTACATAACAGATCCGCGGAGGATTCTTGCTGCTGAGTCCCAGTCGCTCTAACGGAGATTCGCTGAGCAAAACTGATACTTTGGCACTTGTCAGTGGACAACAGGCATGGCTTGTCATTGTTACCTTATCATCTCATTCAATTTCTAAAACTTACCTTTCTGTTTTCCGTTCATTATTGTTTTCTCAAACACGGTTTTTATTTTTCTATCAGTACGAGACTATTCTGTCACCGATTTCCCTTAATTTATTTGTAGTTTCGCAAGCACATATATAGGTATGTGTGTAATGTGTTCGTTCAGTTTTTGTGTGCTCTGATTTTATTAACATATTCACAATCGATCTTAGTTAATCTACTACGGTTTTATAATAATTGATTTTTTAAATATTACTTTGATACTATCTCTTTTTCACTCTTTAGTAATTCTTTTAAACTATATTTTGCTAAGTGGAGTGAATGATTACACTAACAAGTATTATGTGTTCAGGTGAATGGATCTTCGCAACCGGTGGACGTATCTCAACTGAATCAATCCAGAGTTGGTTTGATTTCGCAAGCATCGATGCTCCTAGTCACTGTACTATTTATACTGTCGGACATTTTGGGCGAGTTTTGGAAAAGCAAGTAAGCCTACTTCTGTGTTTCCTGCATTAATAGTATTTTGAAATGATTTTATCTGAAAGCAATATCTAATATTCTAGGCCAAACGTACAATATAATTATATTTAATACAAAGTTGTGTTGGGCGTTCATTCCTGCTGTCTTTGAGGGCAACCAAAGAATCGTGTCTTGAAGTTTTTGACAGAAATTTTTAAATACTGCATAGTGTATATTTTCAACATAGTGATATAAAAGTTTGAATGCCAGCCGTATTTAATTCATCGCATGTTTTCTGTAAATTTTTATGTTACATCTGCTTTTAGGGTACCAGTTGAAAGTCGGAACTATCATGATGTATTATTCCGTGTCGTCGAGATTGGCGTTTGTCTCTGGTTCCCATGCTGTCTTTGGAATGTCAATCGCCCTGAGTCACTTTGGATTCTCAATCCGAAAAAAATTCTTAAAACGGCTACAAGAAGTACCGTTGACCACCAGCAAGGTACTTGTTTTGGACGTACATATTTTCTTATACTTGCAGTTCCGTGTTTTTTCGTAGTTGCTGTAGGAAGTCTTTGCACAAAAATGTTCGCACTCCTAGCCTTTGTTTCGTCCGGGCATAGTCTGTCGAAAGTATCAGAGCGGTGTAGTGTGCATTTATCATGGTTAGAGACATCAGTATCCCTGTAGACCTTTGGTTGAGTCTCCTCCCAGAATTAAAAATAATTATTTGGCTGTCCAAATTACTGCCTTAATTAGTTAAATGGAGATACAAGTATAGGTAGTTATTAAATTTCATCCAGTACTTCGCATCATGTCAATTAATATTTTACGTTCCGCCAATCTAACATTATCTGAGAGAAAGACAGATTTTATTCTAACAATACAAACAAAGCTGTCACCGTCCTCCAATGAGAATAGCCCAATTGACTCAGTGTACTTTCCATAATTTTGTTAGCAATAATTTAAATAAGGTATAAAATTAATTTACGGCAGTAATAGTACCATAATTGACCGAATTATCGCCGGGGCTCAAATAATCGCCGGGGTCTAGACATGCTATATTCAATAATCGCCGGGGCGCTTATTCGGAATATGCACCAGTGCTTTGGCAGCCCGTGCAGTTAGGGTTCCTTGCATATAACAATAATTTTCGTTATGTGGAAAGGGCGTATATTTAAATACGTATACCTATATACCATTTTTAGTTTTAAATGAATAATATTATTTTATTGCTGAACTTGTTACATATAATTACGTTTGGTTGAAATGAAATGTGTCTGATGGTTATGGCTTTTTTAAACAGTATTTTTTCTAGGTAATCTGAGAATTACATATTTTTGCATAAATAGAAATTTAAAAATTGTGAATTGAGTTTTTTGGTTTCACAATTTCAGTAGTGATTGTGAAAACAATTCTCATCACGTCAATGACCTAGTCCAGTGAGTTCACGTTGGGGTTTAGTTATATTTGCAGCTACACTAACTAAGTCAAGTGAGAAAACGAGAAAAAAAAATGAATTGAAATTGTATTGTAACAGTGCTTTAGCAATTTAAGTTGTAGTGAACGCGCAGTAGTTTTGTGATTGTGATAGTTTTCACAATACAAAGTGCGTTTTCACAAAACCATTCATCGTAATTTAAAGCTCTATGCATAATCGCCGAGGCTCAAATAATCCTTCTTACTCTACTATTTAACATAACTTGCCTTGCGTTTCACTATTCCTGAGGCTCAAATAATCGCCGGGGTTGAGGCTCAAAGTTTGGATAATCGCCTCGGAGGTTATTATTCGGTCAATTACGGTATGTAGAAATCAGGAGTCAGGAGTACTGTATTTTTTTTCATTAGCCAGGTGTATCAGTACAGCCCGAAGAGATAGACTCACTTATTCACAGCTTGTTTGAACAAGAATTTCATTCAGAGGCTTTATTTCACTGCGCATTAGAATTGGTTTTTATAGACATAACCAGGGTAAATAACCAGTAAAATATGGCATTTTTGTTTTAAGTCCGTTTTTCATTTTCTCGTCAAAACGAAAAGGAAAAAATGGGAAAATAAAAAAGTAGTAAAAATAAATAAACAAGTACAGCGGGGTAAAATTTATGATTAGCTAGTACGTTGCGTTGTAGATTATACGGTGGTGTGGTTTTTGCGTTTTCGATTCTGGCCATCATCGTAGGTTTAAAAAATGAAAAAAAGCAGTACACGCATATTATGGCTCTTAAAAAATTTGATGTCTTTGTACTAAAGATCGTTATTCATTCTAATGTGTATAAAAAGCTACCGCTCACCTTCCAACACAACCACACAATAGGAAAATATATATACGGAAGAACCAGTTCCCCTTGAATCTTATTACATAGGAATTGTGCGAGTAAAGGTATCTGTCAGCATTCATTCATTATCGTCATCAGTGTAAAAGTAATATTCCAATTTATCCAATATCACTTGCTTCTTGCATCGAGCTGGAGACGGCAGTTGTAGGAAGAGGTGTTCGTCACGAACATCACTTTTTATTCTGCTCGTTTAATTAGTGTATATTAGTCAGTATCCGCTGATTAATACATTAATCGGCACTTTTAGTGATTGAGTACGAGCTTTAGTGTTTTTTTTACAATGGAGTTCAACAGAAATCGAAGTTTTCGACAAAAATCTCATATTTCGACTGGTGACAGTGGTTTTTAGAAGTTTTTGCGTTGTCTTCAAATAGTTATAGGAACGCAGCGGTGACTGATTTAATTTTGTCTATATTGGATTAGTATTCAGCAGTCAGCAGTGCCGTCTTTTATGCGTGACTACAGAACAGTTTACTTGCTTTTAAAGTGTGTCTTAGGGCAAGTTTAGGTTTTTATTTGTAGTTAACAGTTTGTGGTCTTTATTTCATATCGAATGAATTTCTGTATGTGTTTGTGTGCATATATCGTGGTAAACGAATCGTTTTTCTGAAAGATTAGACCAAGTCTTATAATCGTACATAATGGTTCTAAATGAACAACCTTCTGCAGTGATCTGTCAGTCATGTGATCAGAGTGTTACCATAAGCATTTTAATAGCTGTCCCTTCATTGCCACCGAGTATGTCCGTAAATATTTTCTTGTCATTATTGTTTTGCTTGGTATTCAGTGCTCTCCTTGTATTCCTCTGTGTTATAGTATTTGTAAGGGCTTCGTAATAGGAATATTTCTACGAAATATAAAAATAAATAATATTTATAAATAAGTGTTTGAGCCTGGTACATTACCCAACTCTGCATAGCCTTTTGCGTTTAATGTGGATTGTCACCAATTATAGTTTCGACAGCACTGCAAGGTACTGAGTGTATGCTGTGCTGATCCATTTAAATATCTAGATGTAGAAGTGTCATCATGTACGTTTATAGAAAGTCACTGTTTCTGCTTTAGAAGCATTCGTATATGAATGCGCACCTACCTAGTTAAATACCTAGATGCTTAGGTGAAAGATGAAAGTAAAGGAGAAAAGTAGTGTTATAAAAGTTCCAACAAGAGTACCAGTACTGGAACTCAGTTCTGTAGTGAAACTGTACTCATAAAATTACAAATTAATTAGAACTGGAACTGGAACTCATGCCAAAATGTTAGAAAATAGTAAGTGGATCTGGGGGAAAATGGACCGCGGGCAATATTTGCCCCTAAATATAGTATTTAGACTTCTACCTTAGGCGTTTGATTTAATAAAAAAGACAAAACTAATAACTTAAGTAGGCTTAGGGTAAAGTTTACTACTGAGGTTAAAAACAGCGTATAAACGAATAATAATTTTTAAAAAAATGGAATAAAATTTACTCTAAAGTTAAACTTTAAAATGAGAATATAGTTACCACTACATATAGCTAGCTATAAAATTTCCAATGTTGTACAACTGACCCCACAATTAGGTAAAATGGACAAAATTGACACAAAAAACACCAAAGGGATAAAATGTAACCAAGTATATACATACACCGTGTATGGCTTCTTTTTACTCTTTTTGCATCAATTTCTCCCCGTATTAGCTGTTTACCCCATTTTCGGTCCCTTTTACCCCTTGCTACCTTATACATTCTCATACTTATACTCATTCTGAAGAACTCTCAAGGTACCCGGAACTCACTGGAGGTAAAACGGAACAGTACTGACTGGTCAAATTAGATAAAAGAACTCTTAGGAACTCAAACTCAAAATTTTGGAACTTTTATAGCACTTGCACTTATAGGAAATGAGAAACCCCTGTTTTAAAAGTGCTTATACCACCATCAGATTTTGTACATCTACTTAAAGTAACGGAACCCGAACAATTTACCAATTACCATCCACATGCACAGTTATGACTCGAGGCTTTGTATTGATAAGTACAGTTATATACTTTATTATATTTAAGTATTTACGAAATTGAGTACTAGAACAAGTTAAACACGAATTGATTTAGAAATTTGCTTTTATTTATTCAGACGGAATATTACTAGATGTTGTTCGTTCAATAGCTATTTCCGTATTAAATCAGTTAGGAGTAGTTAGAACCTGTTTTAAAATTGTGTCACCTTGGTTTTAAAAGTTTATTCATTTTATGCATTTTATGAAAGGTAGAATATTGCACTTAATTCTGCGAAATATTGCTCGGTCACTTCTGCAATACGTATATGTTCAATGAAATTTAGCAGTTTTACACTCTTTTAATAAAAAATAGTTAAAAACTCTGTTGTTTAAAAGTAAATATGTGCATGGATAAGTTTCGGCAGCCTCATAAATATTTCAGTGTTTATAGACTTCGTGGTTTAATCAAGTTTAATGGCATTGCTGTCATATCGCTATAGACGTCGGTTATGTATTCATTAAGTCAAGTAGATGTAAACTCTTAGTTTTATAGCGCTGCGTATTGGTATTGAGGACCCTTGTGTACTTGTTATTTATGTGTTCCAATGCATATATAATATATAAAAATAATAAAAATAATGTTGAATGATTATTGCAGTTGAGAAATACAGCTTGTCGGATAATGTCGGCTGCTACTTTTGCTATGACCCAGAGCGAACAGACGCTGGCCCTCTAATTCAACCTTGTGAATGTCGAGGTGACGTCTCTACTGTCCATCATGAATGTCTTCGACGCTGGCTTCTTCAAGTATGCTACAAACTTCTTTTTGACAAGTTACCTATCATAAATTATTTGGAGAAATAATTTATACAAAAAATGAAATTGATGAATGACCTTATTAATGTCTATTACAGAGAGCAGGAGAAATCGGTAGTGCAAGTTGTTCCATTTGCAAAACACCCTACAAGCTTGAGCGTGAAAAACCCTTAACGCTGTCAGCATGCTCAGATGTGTCAGCTGCTCATTGGCTCCGATTCTCCTTAATGGTGGCGGCAATATCTGGGATTTTTATGTCCACCTGGGCACTATGTCACATCCTCCCCACTCCACCTTACAAAATTCTAGTTGTAGGCTTTGCGATCATAGCCACCTATATTATTTTAAAGTGAGTGTTTCTTCCGATTTCAGTTTCTTTTGATCTGCGTATACCTACAATTACAATTAGTAAATGACGTTATTGTTACCGTATGATAAGAATAACGATTGGTATTAAATGATAATGGAAGGATGTAATGGGGATTACAAAACCGGAATTAACATTCTCTTTTTGGTTTGACGTAGATTTCTCGGCCAAAATACCTTCTCAGCGTATCAGCAGGCCAAAGTTTCATCAGTGAAGATTATCTCAAGAACAACGACGGATGGCCCAGGAAGTGCAGAGACTAAGATCTGAATGAATAACAAAACAAACCTCTAACTTTATAATGATGATTTTCTTTTGGGAAGATTTTTTGTGATATCTATAATTACATATACAATATTAAAAAGCACACTCGCACCGTACTGTATATATATATAGTTACTTAAGTGTTATAACACACTGTCGTAATCTGTGCATATTTATTAAGTAACTAAGATGCTTACTTAATATGCAATTTGTAGTACCAACTACACGTTCAATTATTTACCACTTATTTTCAGCTTCATGATTTGTCCTAGGACTCTTGTTGACAAATCTGTATTAATTGAGAGAGAAATGAATGATTTTATTCTCGAAGCCAAGTTGCCGTTTCTCTCTCAGCTTTCCTGTTCTCATTTTAACAGTCGTATTTAATAAATATCTTAAACTAGAGTAGGTATGTGTAGAGTTGAAATGAACCAAAGGCTTTAAAAACTTACTGTATTACTATTTCAGATACTCGTGTATTATTATTGTTTATTAAATTTTAAGTTTATTACTACGATTGAAGATGTACCTGTGTCGCACGGTGATTGGTTACTGCAGAAGGTACATACATTCTCATATCTCACGAAACCAACTGTTTTGTCGTATATATATATGCATGTTTTGATTAGTACTCGATGTAATAACCCGATAGGTTATACATTTTAAATGTGTACGATTCTCCTTTATTACCCGATTTGCATAATAAACATTTCTGAAATATTATATTTGTGTATTACGTGTAAAAAAAATTAAACTATTCAGTGTTTCAAAAGTAGTAGCCAAAGTACAGAAAACATTAAAAAAATAAAATATGTACCACTATACTACCGAAAAAAAAAATCATTGCTATTTTAACTTGAAGCAACAATAGGGATTTTCAAATAGGTTATAAATTAGTAAAATTAAACTGGTAAAATCGTAATGATAATAGACATAATTTGATGCTCCAGATGTTATTCTAATTATTGAAGGGTTACATTTACCTGCAACAACAGATAAGCCGGGCATCACAAATATGTACACATAATAATACAACAAACCATAGACAGCATAGCATACTAGAATCGCTACACGGCCGCAAACCCCTGCATTCATTCAATGCATTGAAAAACCAGCACTTGACTGAAACAATTATTATGTATTAACAAATAAAATGAAAATACAGAATTTTGGCATTTAATTTCACAATTCAGAATCGGTAAGTTACGTTTATTGATCTGTGGCGCCCATGCAGCACAGATTGCGAGCAACAGAAATTTTACTTTCGTATTTCAGTCCACACAATGCTAGGCACCTAATAAGTAATTTTTGAGGAATAACTACGTGCCTGCATTATTACAACTCACCTCCTTTGAGTGAACAGTACAAATTAATCTAGTAGTACTAGTAACGCCTTGTGATTTTCGAAATTCACGAAAAAAGCCTTTCAAGATACAGACATAGCAAGAGAAGCTTAGGACTTACGGGTGGCGAGGTCTACAGTGACCGGCACATATTGTGATATATACAGCGTATTTTCAGCACAAACCAATTTTTACATTTTAAGCCTAAAGCTAACAATACTCGAAAATCTTGATACTTATTATTTTTGTACGAAAATTGCATAACAGTATACCTCTCTTAAATTAGATTCAAACGTAAATGAGCAAACCTAGAAAAAATAAGAGAAATGCAAAAATGCTATATTATATTGAACTAAATGTGTAATTACATAATATTTGCTAGCTTTATCTTGCACATATATTCCTACTACTTTAGTTTTTGTATTGAACACAGAAGACTTTGGCTTTCACAAAACGTAAGCCAGAATGAGATACATGTATTATAATTTCGAAGTTGCTATTTACGAGTGACGAGTAGTAAAGAATGATTAGGAGAGACTAGGGAAGTTGGAGCCGATGACGATTGTAGAAAACCAAATACAGCAAACTTTCAGTGGGAAAAAGTATGAATGAGCTGATTTCTTGCGTTATTTATCCGCAACAAGAATTTTGTACATAAAGCGAAACGACTCCGGGCATCCCCCAGGTATCCGTTGTAGTTTCGTAACAACTACAATATCCTCACATCGAATGTTTACTAAAATGTCATGACGAAAATTCACACAATCACGCTTCGGTTCGCGCTCTCGGACTTAAGCTACATAGTATATCCCCTTCAATCGAATCTGATTAGATTCAATGGTCGACTGGACCTTCTTTGACATTCTTGAAGTTTTCGACACCATACCAGACCTCGCGCCGTACTTCCCGCTCGGAACTTATACATTGTACCTGGTAAATAAGAACAAGAATGATTACAGTTTTGACATAAAAAAAGCCACACAGGTAGTTAAAATTACGAACTTTATTGCCAAGTTTTTTACCAGTAGTGGGGTCGGCCAAATGAAATGAATCAGGATGAAGTGGGTCGTCTGCCATTTGCACTAACCATCCTTGGACAGATTTCATTTTGCAAGGTTCAACTTTGAAGTCGGTTCTTGCTGACCTGAAATCACAAAAAAATAGCCCGTTTAAGGAAACATCCATGATTATAACAAACGCTAAGCAAAACTAACTTACCCAGTCAACGATTTAGCCGAGTAATAGAGAAGAGTTGGACCCCAGAGTTGCACCCAGTAACGTTGCCATGCAGCCATCGGAGGCTTTTTTCCATTTTTCAACAGAGTCTTTCGTCGTAAACAACCATCAAGCGTAATATCGCACACATCTTCATTATGAATTACTTCCACACTCAATTCCCCAGAAGAATCCTCACTTTTTTCTAGCAAGGAGTCGTCTATTAAATTCCTTAAGCTTTCAGCACTGGAACAATCACCACTATTAAGCTTTGACCTTTAAAAGATACACATTGTCTAATCAGTCAAATCATCTCCAACAGCTGTATTGTATCAAAAAACTTAGCAAAAAACAGACAAAAAATGAGAGAAATATATTTATTGTGTTAGAAAATTTGGAAAAAAGATTAATTTTTAAGTTCACGTACTTATTTCCCCAGCTATTGGTCTTTTTGTGAGTGGGAATAAATTTCAGAGGTGACTGCTGATGATGCTGAGGCTGCTCAGTATTGGGTGGCTCTAGCTGCAAAGATTTTTTGTAGTTGTCATCCTCAACAAATTTAAGCAGTTCGTCGATGAACCGAACAGATTTCAGCTTTGCCTGAAGTGGGTAATCTTTGGGCAAATGAGCATAACTTGATCCACTCTGGTAAGTTGTTACGATTCGGAATATATTATTAGCTGCGACATTCTCTTTCAGACTACATGAAGGATTGGCCATACTTAAATATACCAGGTCAGTCAAATAAACACCTGAAAATAATTCAATTTTTAAAGTATATCCTTCAATACTATACATACCGTAATGTGCATACACACAAATGTAAAGTAGTTTTTCAATTACCAATATATGGGACGCAAGGTAATTTTAGAGTATTCATTTGTTCTCTAAGTTTAGCCCAGTTATCTTTATCTGAGAACAGGTCAACATATTTATCAACTGCCTGTTTGTCTTTTCTGGACAAATATGACCAAGTATTGTTCAACCTGTTTATAAAATGTAGAGAAAAATTATCATACTATCTCCTATCTTATTAAATCTAAATGGAACATTATTGCATTAAAAAACTAAATTTAAAATTAATTAAATAGCAATAGGGCTCCAAAAGGAAACCCTAACTTTTACAACATTAACAATAACAAACTCTAACAAAACACCAATAAACCAACGAACCTGTAAATGGAAGCGTTTCGTAAGGCAGAGACAACAGCGAAGAGGGAATGCAAGTTGTTCAAATCAAAAAGACGCTTTGATACCCTAATAAAGTAAGAAATCACCTCCGCCCTACTCTTGCTATTCTCTTGACTCAAAATTTCTTCTACGACCCAGTAGCTTACCTGAAAAACAGCACAGATAAAACATATGTTTGTCAAATTTCATCGCAAACCATTACAAGCACTGATTTAGAGTAGAAAATTAAAAACACCAATCTAAGATAACTGGTGCGAAAAAATAAGGGAATATTGCTTCAATCCGAATCGAAAGAAGAAGTGGATTACCTTAAGCTAGAATATAATACGTAAGTATGTGATTTCTCGTAATCAAAGATGACGTAGAAAGTTTAAAAGATTTTCCAAAAAATAGAACACACAAAGGAAGGTATCTTAGAGCCCATCGTAAAATTTAACTCAATAATTTTTTCATTCAAAATAAAGAGAGATCAGACAGTCAATCTGGGTCATTAGTTAGTCGCATAGTAATAATACAAACAAATTTATTCAAAATTATTACGAAAGATCTGGCTCACCCAATAGACTGCCTAGTCACCTAGTTATATACATATATGTAAGTAGCTCAAAAAACACTTTCCATAGTAAGTACTCTCTGTACAGTACAAATAAAGGCATATCCACATTAAAAATAAATGAAGCTCAAAAAACACAAAGTAAAATTAACCTTAAAACGAATAAAATTCATTAGTTACATGATTAAATCGACGTGTGTAAGCCACGACGTTTGGAGCAATCTGTTGCTTATTTTTCTTGATCCAGCCACATGAAATTAACTCGTCCAAATCAACTTTTGTGAACAACTCTGAGTCAATAAGGGTCAGCTGAGCGGCGACTTCATCGGGAGGTATACGAGTGACTTCAATAGTTGAAGCGGGATTTCGCCCAGGTCTTGGTAACGAGCTAATCATGGTTAACAAGCGAGACAGAGAATGAGTTTTCATGTATACAACGTATTAAATACTAACACTGACACAAACTAAAACAAGTAAATACTAAACGTGAGATGTAACCGATGATGTTGAACTGTCCACGACTATAACTGATGATATTGGTGACTAAGATTACATAAACACTTGATACTTTTGCACTTGTAAGACTTTAATATCAATAAGACGATAAAATTGCTGCCCTTTGAGTCACAGGCAGCTTCTGGACTGATATTCAAAATAAAGTCGTTCTGCAAATCCTTTTAACTAAATAAATGAACCAACGGCGATAATAACTTCCAAGTAAATAAAGCCTTTATTCATGAAACATTCAGACGAAAGCACAGCTTAATTTAGTGCTGAAGTACTTACTTGGTGCTAAAGTTCTTATGATTGTATCGCGGTTTGTCGTCATCTCGAGCGTCGAAGCACGACATTTTTCGGATTACTTTGGTCTGTGAAGAAAATAAAGAAATGAACGTTAAGATTACCACAAAACGTCAAACGAAACTTACTATTTCATGACATGACTCATAATGAACTACAAATCGAGACTCTGTTCTATTTTATGAATCTTGGTGTGGTGTGACATGAGAGGTGTAGGGAGCCCCACCTTCCCTACCATAGGTTCTGGCACCAATATTCTTGTCATCTGACTTTACCCACAAGATCTCTTTGGCCTTCCAAGTAGGCGAGGCAATCCTCTTTACAGTAATGTAGACCTTTTTTTGACTACCGCAATTTTCGTAGGCCCACAATCATATTGAATACTGAACCAAAATACTCATAAGAAAAGACTTTCTTACGTGGCAAGGGATGTGGGAGGATTCCCGGGGAATTTCTGAGTATCTTGCAGTGGATGACATTGAATGCTAGCTTGCATATGATGAGCACTGTTTATTCTTTTAACAATTCTTCACGGCAGAGAATTTCTATTTTGGTAACACATACAACATATACTGGATTAACTCGCCTTGTAAGCTTTTAAGAATCGTCTTCATTGATGAGAATATAGAGTTCGCTTCTAGAGTTGCACTGGGCAAACAATTTAATTTTTACTGCAGTTTCAGCTTATCAGTCTCGAAGAGCTTAGCGCTTCCTTATCTTCTATCTGCTAAAACGTCTTGCACGACTACCTATACGGATAAATAAAAAAAAAATGAATCATTTCTCAAGCCTTACGTCTCTCTAAATACATACATCCATTACTCAGCAGAGGCTAAATATAACAATTTAAAGTAAAATAACACAAAGACTTGGTGGGTACTTGAACTTTACAGAATGAAGCTTACTCCCTGACATATGAAAGCACCAACAAAGACTCCTTAAGTACCTACATTATTAATATATTACTTTACCCCAAACAAATACGTCGCAGCGCGAGTGAAGTATCATGTATACATTACTGCAATTATTGTAAACTATAAATGATTCCACTTGCTCGTTTCATTTATACTGACCTTGTCTATCTCTATATTAGACAAAATTCACGTCAGTCCAACAGACTAAAATGAACAACTTGGGGAACTGTTAAGAACATATAAAACTCTACGTAAGCAAAGGAATGCTCAATAAGACATGTCGTCAGATAAAATAAGTTTTTAACTAGTAAGTTTCATGTATACTTCCTATAGGCAATTTAACTTACGGTCCATTTAGCTTACATTAAACCATAGACTAAATATTTTTGCCTTACCCTCTAGTACTTGCTCGCTGGGAAGGTTAAACAGATCAAGTTGAGCCAAAAAAAAGTTATCTTCGTTCCTTGAGCACGACACTACGACGCCGGAAAAGAATAGAGTAGGAAATGCGGAATACTTAACTTCAGTAGCCAACAATTTGAGTGACTTCAGTTGTCAGTTCTTCAGAGCTTCTCCAATTCCAATTCTGATTTGTATTTTTATAGCCTGCAAGTTAAGCAAAGGAAATTTTAATAATTAACAATAATTTTAATTAATATAGATTTATCTTACTACTACTACGGAAAGGATCGAGTTTAGTAGGTAAAAGGACCAACAGCCACACGCACATAAAATGCTAATAAAGTGGTTCCCTTAATTATTTTTTGACATTCACAATTAACAGTAATTATAATTAATATTCCATTTATTTTTCATTAACTAATTAGATAGGTAAATAATTTAATAAACCATTTTTTTACCGTGTGAAAGTACCAACTGTAACTGTCACGTTGCCGATTTGAGCCACTTGAAAGATATTATTTAAGAAATCATTGCAATCCGTCATAGCTTAAGACATTAAGACTTGATCCGTAGTTTCACTATATAGGTAACATCAACGTTGTATCCTCAGATCAGAGTTGTAGAAGAAAAATCGTTAGATTTTGAAAAACAACAATGCATAGCCTATTGCCACAACCAACCACCCACCACAACACCGTAAACCAGTAGTGCCAGTACTAATCAATACATAATTGAAAAAATATAAATAGAGTACATAGATTGTAACTTCCAACTGCAAAACAACTGTTACTATTTACGTTGATGATTGACTTAAAGATGTTTTTCGTGACTTGGTGACAGTCAACAGAGTGACTGAACTCTGAGGTTTAACTAATTTGTAAATTATTTCCAAGGGTTTACTGCCAATACTGCAGAAAGTCCATAAAACTCAGAGTACATGACATGATAAAGAAATCAACATCCTGTCATCCTGTTGCTTGTGTCGTGTCCTGAACATCCTCTTCCTGTGATATAAAATTAAGATTTGAGACGAAGCACGAATAATTAAAAAGTGTATTATTCTTCCTTAGATTCCGATTAAGCAAACCATCTAGTATGTTGTATGTTTACAAAACAATTAAATTGTATCGTCATACACACGTTTGTTTTGTATCATTGTCAATTGTAGATTGTAGCCGTTTGCCGTTGTTGGTTGTAGTAGTAACTAAAGTAAATTAATAACGCACACAACAAAGTCACAACAATCAGAAGTCTCCTGAATATAAGATTTCACAACACAAAATTCAATATTGCCGATTATAATTTGTTAATTTATTGCAAGTCAGTTCAAGTTCCAATCAATTCAAATCCACAACTTTACTATTATTGACTGAGTTTGATTTTTGATTTTGCCTTTACGGCTGTGTAGTTTTTTTCTTGACTGACTTGTACGTAGAACGTATACGTATGATGTGATGTAAAGTCCAAACTTGGATTTCGTTTCTTCAAATTATTTATGAGTTATTGGTGGCTGATAAATGGATAAATAAATAAATACAATAAATAATTAGAAATCGCACTGGTTAAACTCATAGTTAGTCGTTACGTCCTGGTTAGGAAAAAGTTGGCACTGGGCTAGTGCCTTGGCTAACTCCTGATAATGCTACTGGTAGTTATTTCAATTCTCGTTATAGCTAGTCAAGCATTAAGCATACAAAGTAAATAATAATTTGCCATTTTGAACCGCAGCATCATCAAACATTTCCAAGAACACGAATGGCGAATGGTCAGTTAAAACAGCTATTTTATCGCTGACTGTTAACTGTAACAAAGAATTTTTCTTTAATTAAGCTAATACTGTACTGTTGACTGTAGCCTTTTACTTTCAGCCCATTAACTCCATCCAACACTCCAAACCAAACCCCCACAGTCGGTCACAGTTGACAGATTAAACCATTAAAACTACACACTCGTTTTGTTTTTCTTCACAAGTTACAAGTCTTCAAGTCACATGATCTTTAATTCACATCCCAAATCACAATCAACAGTCACCCTACCCTTCCAACATCCAAAGATTCCAAAACATTCTATATTTTATAATATTATTATTCACAACCACAACTCAATTCATAATTCCTTTATAAATACTCGTGCCACCAACGTAAATATATAAACTCATCATTACACCATTACCATTACCATTTGTCCAATTCGCCCTTGCCATTCATGGACATTAGAATACTAAGCATTATTATTATTAGCATAACATGATTAATAAGAATTAATCATGACTGCACGGTTGACAACGGTACGTTAAGAAATCTCTTGCGCACTCCAGATATGTAAGTAGTAATTATATGATGAATTAAGTAGTAAAGTAATTGCTTAGATTAGGTAACTATTGACGTTCTGGACCTGGAAGCCTTTGTGAATTGTGGATGTGGATTTTGTGGATGACTCACGCGTTTTGGTTTTGGATCTGGATGCACATAGTACAATTTAGTGTTGTTATTATTTTTTGTCCAAGAAGCATTGTAAAGTTTATTCGACTATTTTTGTTAATCTGTTCCTATTCCTATTGAGTATTAGTTCACAGCCATTCTCTAAAAGAGGGAATTAAATAAATAAGCCCGGAAGATGCCTAATTGTAATTAAGTATGTAAAAAAGGTGAAATTATTAAAATGTATTATTATAGGGATTCGTGTCTCACTTAACACAGGGACAGAGACCACCCTTTCTCAGAATCAGAATTCCTCACAAACGAAATTATTACAAACTAGTCAACTCAAAGGGATTTAAAGCTTCCTCCACGCGCTTGTTCGTCAGGAGGGAGGAAGTTCACACTTTACACAAAGAACACACACTCCACTATCGAACCATCGATAAGCTCCAGTACATATCACAAAAAGATGGTAGTTCCCTTTAAACACTTTAAAGTGCTGGCAGTAATATTATGTACTATCTACTGTCTACAGACTACAGACCTAGTAGTAGTAGAAGTCAGTAGTGTGTGCATACTACTCAGTGCTCACCACCTGTACAGGGCCTTCCAGTTATGATTCCATGGAAACATACTTTTAGACGTAAAGAACCCTTTACCCCGTTTTGCCTTTACCCTTTTCTAAAACGTTAAACTCTTACACTTGTGTTACGCTTTTAAAAAATGTAGTGATCGTGGTGTATCCTGTGCATTTTTAAAATGTTTGAATCATGTTTATGTGCTTTCTAAAACTGAATCATGTTTTTTGAGCTTTTTAAAAATGTTTGAATCATGCTTAGGTATGTGCTTTTTAAAACTGACATGTCATTGTGCTTTCTAAAAATGTGTAAATCAGGTTTATGTGCTTTCTAAAAATGTGTAAATCATGTTTATGTGCTTTCTAAAAAAGTTTAAATCGTGTTTTTGTGCTTTCTAAAAATGTGTAAATCATGTTTATGTGCTTTCTAAAAAAGTTTAAATCGTGTTTTTGTGCTTTCTAAAAATGTGTAAATCATGTTTTTGTGCTTTTTAAAAATGTTTGAATCGTATTTTTGCGCAAATGTTTGAATCATATGTTTATGTGTTTTATAAAAATTTTTGAAGCATGTTTATGTGCTTTTTAAAAATGGTTGAAGCATATTTATGTGCGTTCTAGAAATGTTTGAATCATATTTTTGAGCGTTTTAAAAAATTTTTGAGATTTTTTTTAATGCTGGAGTTATGTTGTGTTACGTTTTTTTAAATGTTTAGTCGTAATGTATTAAACCTTTTTAAAAAAATTTAATCATGTTTTAAGATTTGGGATGTTTAAATTCATATATGCAAATATGGTCTAAGTTTGTAAGTCTTCTTCTCCCGAAGTCACAGCAACAGCGTATGACGGCATATTTGCAAGGCTCCTTTTTGTGCAGTGTAATTGAGTGTAATGATATGGCTGATATCAGTATCAGTGACGTCGCAGTATGTAATTTAGGCTGATTTAGTCATCAGGCAGGTCAGACTGCGGGTTAATACTCTGCGTGTAATGCGCTATAAGCGTAAGAGTGAGTAAAGATGGTTTAATAATAATAACAAATGGCAGATGTGCCCGCACCCGCAACGAAGCCCAGTCTCACTAGTCAGTCTCCCATTCTCCCAACACAACAGTTCAACAAAACACGGTACACAATATATATAATTATAGATCAGCAGAGCCCAGGGGGCGTCCATCAACAACGTTACGTCCATCAACTACAAAAATCCAGAAAAAGTTACTTCCGTCCCCCATTGTCATTTACCCTGATTCATGTAACTAGTAAGCGTATAGTCATTAGACTCAATCATTACTACAGGTACTGGTAGGATTACTCTGACCTCAGCTTCAACTCTTGCAATTTGTAATCTTACTATTCAAGGTATGAAAATGATCATGGTTTGCAACTAAACAAATACAAATCAACCACTCGTAATTTTGACCCCTGCTGGACGTCTCCGGGTCGAAGTTCAGCACTCGGCTCTTTATCAGTAAATGGCATTAATTAGCAATTAGCACTGTATTGATAGTACTGTCAAGAGCTTGGCGGTGATTATTTTTTGTGTATTGGACGATGTCGATCAGACCCCCCAGCAGTATTGATAATTGAGGGCCACAGTAAAAGGTCACTTCATTCATATTCAGTCCAAAAAATTAAACTCATGGTATTTTGGGAAAATGTCAAAAAGTGACAGACTACTTCAGTAAGTTTCTGCTCACAATTCAGGGGTGACTTCGTTTGAGTTGTAATGGATGTTGGGATACATCCAATGCTTTTACATAAAATATCTATAAGCGATTTGCCGGGACTAGTCGACTAGTCTATACTAAAATACTACAAAACCTACAATAGATGTATCTCTATAATACGTTGCCAGGAGTGCTTGTTATACACAGTTATACAGCGTCGTGTAATTGGGACCACTAGCTGGTAACTATCCAAAAATTATGGTTAAAAACAAGCATTGACATATTGTAAAATTTCTTCACATATGTAGGACCCTAAGGAGGCGTTCCCAAATCTCCTTTGGCCCGCTCCCAGTGGTTCGTTCGCCCCATGACCCACGAACAAAAAAAAATTGGGAACGCCTCCTCAGGGTCCTATGTAAAAAAAATTGACAATAGTTACTTCACATATAAAAGAAAATTACTTTGCCAGCCTTTCAGAAAAGTTTTGAGAAACAAAATTGCCTACACCAGAACTATAGCGTTATTTCTCAGCCCTTCGAAGGGTTAACTGGATTCTGGTGAACCATCGGATCTTGATTTACTGGGTGCGCGTCCACCAGCTTCGAAACCTTTGATATCTTGATATGTGTCCCAAATCAACTTCAGTTAACTTGAATTAATTTATGAAAGCCTTATTGTCATCGAACGCGTCTAGTTAAAAG
>JAQFZC010002570.1:0-22434 GCA_034695205.1 Dicyrtoma fusca
CTTCCTTTACTCTCTTTGTCACGTCTGGCCTCTGCCAATTTCTGGCGGGCCGACTGATTTGGTCAGTTCTTGTGATCTGCTCACTCCTTCCTTTACAAACTATAACTATACCTCCCCATCGAAGTCGTGTGTATGGATTAACTGGCAACAAAATAATGAAGAAATTAACATTCTACTCACAATTTCCTCATTTCTATCACCCTAGCCTTCAGTTAAGGCTAAAATTGAAAACAGAAGCTCTCTAGCTGCAGGCTTGCTAGATGCTAGATTCTAGATCTACCAAAAGTTTAAAGGAATTTCTACGGCTTGGGTTAAGCTTGTTTAAACTCTGTGCAAGTAGAGATTTCACATTTGTATTGACGATTTTCCTGGAAACGTTATTTCCCCCGAAGTTACTTCCCTTCACGGTGCTTCACCTTCAAACTCAAAGCAAAGGCTCACTTCCTGAACACTGAAACTCAAACCCGATGCAAATTGAAAATAATATAATTGTTAGAACAGTACCTACCTATACATACAACATACATAGCTAATGGCTAATATACTTATGTACCGATGACTGAGAACTAAACTAAACTGCCAGCTACATAACTGACTGACGTAAAAGGTTGACAGGCAAATTGACAATATGGGGTACAAGCTACTTCAAAGTGATCAAAGGCAATTCCACAATAGACAGTGTAGTTCACACGAAACAAGTTAAAAATAATACATAACTCAACTTGCTACAGGAAATTGGAGTACAAATTGGAAGCGAAATCAATTACCGAGCTACGTCGTAACTTCGTTGTTCGTAAGCCACGGTCATTGAATAATAGTTCAGTTACCTTTGTGTGATAGTGATAACGGGGTAAAAGCTTAGCTGTTAAAATTAAAACCTTGAAGATACAAAATGTCGGTTAAGAGGCACTAGTAAGTTAGGACAAAATTGGTTATACATCTGACATATGATTTCTGTCATCTGTTTTAAAATTTTAAAACGCTATTGTAATGTTTTTACATTTTTGTAAAGCTATGTTAAACGTTCTATTACCTTCTTGTGAAACGACTGTGGTCTGTTTATTGATTCTAAAAACATGTAATTATCCTGTTTTGTCTATTTTCGTATAAACGTATTTCAGGTGGACGAGTACGAAGATTCCGTTTCGAAAGACGAAGATGAAAATATCAAGTTTTGCAGTTGTTCTGGGCTTTATGTGTTAAATGTTTTCGTCTTTCATCTTTTTTGAAACACTGAAACTATGCAACTGCATACGTACAACATTTACTTAGACAGTACTACGTAGGTATTTGTCATTTTTGAAGAAAACTTCTCTCCCTAACTAGTAAGTTATGACTTTTTTATTCCATGGCTCATGTTTTGTGTGTGACTGTTCGTTTAACCTTCATTTAATGTTAAAATTCAACCTAGGTACATACAACTTGCTCGAGCAATATATATTTATGCAGTCCTTGGCTGACTTGGGAATTTTAACGAAAAATAAATTGAACTCGGATCTGAATGAACAAGAAGCTTGTATACCCGATTTGAGGAAGGAAGAAGTGACATATTGCCGTATACTAAATTATTTTCAAAGTGTGGGTCTTTGTTTGTTGAGAGCACGAGAGTAGCAACGTTACGTGTCCTTTATGTATTTGTATTATTATATGACGAAGACCTTGAGAATTCATTGGAATTTTCATTTATTTTACTTGCAGACTGTTTCCATGTCTCCAGGACGTCTATAGCACATGTCGTAGGCCCGTTTCTCTTTTTTTCAGTTCAACTTTCCATGTTTCTCTCTTTTCAGCACGTATGCCTTAATGCCTTCTTCCTTTTTTTGCAATATTTTGCACTGTCTCCGTTGAATAAATTCCGGAAAGGTTAGAGTTGCTCAAGGTGGCGTCAAAGCAGAAAATACAATCAATTTACCTTGAATTCCCAGATGCATGAATGCATACCCGGCTCTCACTCGGGTATTACTTTGTTAGTAAGGCATGTCATCTCTTGGTGTATGTATAGGTTGATTTTGTGAAGAAAATAATGAATTTTTTAGAGACAGCGATAGACAGATGGATGGACGTTTTATCTTGCAGAAGTTCTTGTTGGTGTCACTGTTGATGTAATATTGCTGAATGGTTCTATATGGACATATCTATGTGATCTCCATTATACATACAGTGCTACTGTGTAGCTGGTTTACTTGACAAAGCTCATTTTGGCTCTTTTTATTTATTTGTATGGATGAATACGGAGAGTCACGTAGAAAGCAGCAAGGAAAGGGCATTCTTTTTCGATTTATTTTTATGAATGTTAAAATATATATACATAGGAAATATAACGAGATACGGTCCTTGCAAATATAACGTCTGTGTAGTTTTTCAAAATGTTTTTCATTATGTATTACTGGCACTGTTTTTGTGTCTTTCCAAAAAATCGAAGGAATATTGTTTCAGGAAGGGTAAAATATGAACTTCTAGCTTCTTAAAGAAGAAAAAACACAAAATCGACGTTTTGAAAAAGGTTAAATGTGAAATTAACCTTTTAAAAAGTGCAAAATACGATATTGATGTTTTAAAAAAATACAGTATTTGAAAATGCCGTTTAAAAAATATTAATTATTGAATTTATTATTTTAAAAGGGCAAGCGTCTTCAAAAGAGAATACGTTTTAAATTATTGTTTAATAATTTGCCAAATTTTAAATTGAAGTGTCAAAAAAAAGGCAAAATATTATACAAACTTGATATTTACACATTTTGGAAGAGTCTATAGGAATTATGTTTTTCAAGTCATCATTGCCAGTTTGTACGAGTAGGCTCGCTACTTGCCAGTATGTATGCATAAATGGGTAAGAATAATTTTATTGAAATTTATATTTTTAAAATTATAGGAAATTACGCTTGAGGAGATGAATCGATTTTCTGTCCCTTGGGATTGATCCACTCTGCATGATACGTGTTATTGGCTGTCAAACACGACACGAAGTAGGACTCGTTCACAAATTTTTTCACCATTGGCTCCGCCGGAATTATTGTTACTTGCTGCCCCTTTGTCAGGCTAAGTAAACCTGGAAAACAATGCAATCATTTCATATCCGTTAGTAATTATTTTAAATTTTCCTCATTCATTTTATATTGATTTCTCCCGTACTCGGATTTGAGTACATACATACATCACTAGTTTTCTAATTTGTCGAATGTGTTCCATGTTTTTGGGTTTTCAGCTTGTTTTTTACTACAACACATTTTTACAATTTTTACATATTTCCGAAAATAGATTTTATTTATTTTCTGGATTTCCACAGGCTTTCGACCGACCGCAAGTTCATGGAGCCAGCACTGTGTAGCCTCTGACGTTAACGGTTATGCGTACTAAAAGTGGATACTTCCAAAACCACTTCAGTCGTTTTTGTAAGCAGTTCTCGTACGCATTGGTTATGGCAATTGGTCCATGGACCTCTCAGTGCGTCTATTTTTTTCTTTACTTTTACATGGGAAACCATAGACGTAGGGAATACATAAGGAAAACTGTAATTTTTTTAGCACAGCTTGAAATAACCCGAAATGACATAAAAAATGGATGGATAGTGTGGTCACAACTGGAATTTGATCTTTATCGTGATTGAAAATTGACTCAAAAATCCTAGAAATAGTACACGTACTTGGCAGTGCAGTGTCAGCCATCCATTATATCTACCACACAGAAGTAGAGGGTCCGTAGAATTCGTTTATAATTGCATATTTTTATGTCGTTTTTATCGTCACCAATCTGGCGTCAATTAATTTTTTAAATTGCATTTACTTACAGCTACGAGGGTACTTGAGAAAAATGCATACAACATTTATGTTTGGATCTTAAATCATTATCGTGATCGTAAGTAGTTTTCTACGACCCAAATGTTTACACACACATCATGCCAACACCTTTAAAAACACTGCTCCGATGTCCGTGATAGACGGCAGAGCATAGCTCATCATGGTGTAACATATCTTTGACAAGAAGGGTCCCATTTAACTTCCTGGAGATAATTTATTTGTGTATTTTATATTCGTAACCTGACTCTTATTACTCAGCCGTCAGCAACTCTCAGATGGCAAGGGAAAAGGAAGGAGGGACGGGCGGAGGAAGGAGTCTAGTCATGCCTGTAGTATTAGCCTGTACAGAACATTACGCTAACAGTACGGTCGTGGCAGTGACTAATAAAAATTCGATTTTTCTATTAATCAAGATACGTGAAATAGGTGAGTATAACTATTTAGATAATACAACTAACGTTATCAGAACCAGAACATGATCGTGAACCAGAACGAGGACCAACCAGAGCTGCACTGAAGGAGCAAAGTAACTATTCAGTGGTTCAATTGTACTGACTACTGACATGTTTGTACATATTAGTAGTTTGCGAAAAGTTATGCTAGCTATATTTTTGCTAGCCATGTTTTGAACCTTTTCAAGAATATAACCGTACAAACAAGTGTACTTTTTATGGTTGCATTCAGAAAGATGTGTGTAGGTAAACATCAACTGTCCCGTTGTCAAAAATTCTTGAAAATGACGTTTTACACCTTGAAAGTTGTGACAAATATCGTTTTCAATCTTTTTAAAAACTTCCAAAAACGGGTTTTGCTTGTTTTCAAAAAGTTCTAAAACGAGTGTTGCCCCTTTTCAAAAACACCCAAAAACGGATTTTGGTTGTTTTCCAAAAGTTATAAAAACGGGGTTTGCCCATTTTCAAAAACTCTCAAAAAAGGATTTTACCCCTTTTAAAAACATGAAATCGGGTTTTGTATCGTTTAATAAACATGTAAAAGCTGATTTTGCACCTTTTTAAAACGTGAAATAAGATCTGCATTCTGCACCGTTGGAAAAATGTGTTTTTACTAATTTCACATCTTTTCAAACAATAAAATTCTAGTTTGTACCTTTTTGAAATCACTCTCAAACGCCTTTTAGCCTTTTCCCGAACGTGTTAGAAACTGCATGTTTGTCGAAAGAGATAGACTAATTTGCAGTAAGCAATGCAATGCAATGCACAACATGCACAGTACAGTGGTGTATGCCTTGTCATTTTGTCTCTTCGGTGAATATATGACCCAAAGAGGTGCGTATTATTTAAGACTGTGTAGTTTTTGACTGTCGCTCTCTCCATCCGACTCACTTATTACCTAAGTAAGAAGGGCAATAAAATTTTATTACCCCTCGTCCGTACTTAACCGATCGAAACTAAAAGACTAAAAGGAGCGCTTGGCGCTCGGAGCTTATCTTTTACATGGACTTGTGTATATATCCAATGTGCCCACCTACCTATATCTATATCTATTTTTAATGTACTTCCCTATATCTCTTCGTATAGGCTACATTCCTATTTATTACACTGCCGCGTAGGGCTTTCTACATATACATATTTTGTCTTGGCAAAATATATACATACGCAACCTCCTGCAACTTCCCGGGCCAACAGAGCCATTTATTTCTCTTGAAGCCAAAAAAAATGAACAAGAAAGTCAGAGCAGAGCCAAAGAAGTGAAAGCAGAGGCAGAAGCAAAAGCAAAAGAAGAAGAAAAAAAAGAGGAGAAGATGGACATTTTTCTAAGGATATTTTATATTCACTCTGTAATGCTTCCGCGTCAACATTTTTCTTTATAATATCTATTTTCCTTGTAGACGGCAGACAGTAGACATTTTGTTTTACGAAGCCCCGTTCCATCTTTTTCTTCCAGTGCGTGTAGCGTCTGTTTCTGGTAGTTTCTGTAGTTTGAGCTCCAGTTCTGTGCGGCTCGGTGCACTGTTGCAAGCGAATAAAGACGGTGACATACACGATAGATAATCATAAAAACTGGTAGGTACCGTGTTTCGTCCGTAGAACAATCAAACCACACACACACACACACAAGAGCACAAAGGATCCTCTACGCGATAGCGGTGACATTATATCATATACATAGCATTCTGGTCCCGCTCAGTCGCTCACCGAACTCAATCTGCTAAGCCCGGGTAGAGCTCGTGAAGAAGCAAAGTTTTAAAGGTGTAGAAGCTGTTTTTGAAAAGGTGCCAAATGCCGTATTTTCATGTTTTTGAAAAGGTGCAAAATGCCGTATTTCATGTTTTCGAAAAGGTGCAAATGTCCTATTTATATGTTTTTCAAAAGGTGCAAATTGTTCATTTCCATGTCTTTCGAAAGGTGCAAACTGCTCTATTTACACGTTTTCGAAAAGGTGCAAAATGAGCTAATTACATGTTTTGAAAAGGTCCAAAATGCCGTATTTACATGTTTTTGAAAATGGGCAAACTGTTCTATTTTATGATTTTAGAAAGGTGTAAATTGTATTATTCACACTTTTGAAAAGATACAAAATGTGCTATATGCAGATTTATCGTTGGAAAGTCCCAAAATGAAGTATTTAAATGTTTTCGAAAAGGTGTAAAACGTTAAATTGGAAAACTTTGAAACAATATTTTCAAAAAATGTCTTTAGCACACAGAAATGTATGTATCTGAACTAGTAATAGCCACACCTACGGCTTAGAAGTTTAAAATGTAGATCGGCCACTTTACTCCCTGTAAAATCGGCAGAAATATCGTTTTTCCCCTCCAGTCACGATAGTCTCTATAGATTTAACTACGTGCTCTACGATCTAAAATGCAATGATGATGATAATATATTGTGTAATCTACAAACAAGGCCTGGTATTCATAGGACAGGGACAGCCACCGTCGCTTCTAAGTGCTGACACGCCAAGGCCATAAGTACCTGCCGTGGTGTGAGAGGCTCTCGTTCGCTATTTTATGATGATCATTAATATTGATTACATGGTTCTCGCTCATTTCGTCCCTGTAATTATTATTCACTCCAATTTCCCACAAATTAAACACTCAACTGGAACTTAATGACATTTCCAAATTTTATAGAGTTTTTAAAATTTTAACTTTGCTCTCGGTCTCCCTCTCTCTGCCTTCTGGCCTTCTACCAGAACCAAGAGCCAGAATCCAATATTTTATACGCTTTTGTGCAACTTTTACGTTTTTATTGAACACACTTCTCAGTCAGTGTTTTCTATCAGGGAAAATATCAGTAGGGAATAAAAATAGCCCCTCTTCAAACAAACTAATAAAAAAAAGAATTAAAATTGAAAAATCATGTCATGTTATTGATGTGATGATATCAATCCATGTTTTATATTTCATTGTTGGTTCCGCTTTGTATTGTCGGTACACAGCACAGTTGAGTTTATTAGTTTTTTTTAAGGCCTACGGATATTAGATGCATAGCATTGGTATAAATCTATAAAATGGCACTTGCATGTTTCATCAGATGCAATGCCTGGGTAGCAATACAATGCCACGCTATGCTAACAGTAACACCGAAGGAAGGAAGGATTTTTTTTACGATTTGATAATAAAATCAACCAGTAGCAGCCGCGTTGACCCCTTCACACAGTTGCCCCTTCGCTTAGTTTTCATTTACCTTTATTCCAGTTTATTCACTGTGCGTGCTAGAATAATAATACGAGATATTTTTATAGCAATACTATTTATAACTGGTTCGTTTTAAAAAGTGCGTTTTCACAGAATTTTTCTATTTCAAAATCCTATATTTTTTAAAAACTTTCACTTGAAAAGGTTCACTTTGTTTTATAGAAATCAACAACTTTGTTACCACAATTTTAAAATTTGTCGTTTTGAAAAGCGAGTTTTGTAAAAATTCATAAAGTTTGAAAATGAAGTGTTCTGACAAATGAAATGTTTCGTCAAAGACTAAACTTCGGTCACCGAAGAAATTGTAGTTTGTAAACGAAATCATTTTTCAAAATGCGCGCCTTTTGAACCATAGATTTTAAAATAATTATTCATGGTTTAGAAAGCCCATTGAAAAATTGTTCAATAGCAGAATAGCACGATGCAATGTATTAAAAAAAACGGTCTATTTGATTAGCCTGGTAAAATATGTTCGGGAGAGTTGAGATTTAGATCGTAGTGAATCCAGATCGAGATGGCTGTGTGATAGGATCTTATTCTTAAGTAACGATCTCATATTTCAAATGATTAGACCCACATTATTGCATTGGAAAGCTGACGCTGCTGGGATGGATTGGCCACTGTGAGAGAGAGAGAAGATTTGGAAGTAGGAGATTATGAGCAAGTGCGTATCATAAAAATAAAAAAAGAAATGCAAGCTCATAAAAATGTACTTTGTACACTTACTGCCAGAGGTAGATAGATAGATACATGCATTGTGATTCTAATGTGATGGCATGGCATTCTTGGTTAGGCTTTCGCTAGATCTTGTATTAGAATGCTGCACCTTTGCCTATAGTGAGGTAGGTAGTATATATAGTAGGATATATATATATCCCCTGCACTATACTACTGTACTTTTTTCCTACTGCTTACCTTTCAAAACTAACAAGAGGCCAATTTTACGACTTGACCATATTGCACATGAAGGAAGACATGAAAGTAGAGACTCATAAAGGAAAGTATGCTTCAAAGGATTTAGCCTCCCTGCTTCCTGGTCTACTTTTACTGGCAAGCCATTCCCTCTGTCGATCCTTTCAACCTGAGTGAGAATCGTCCATAGATTCTGTGTGTGTGTGTGCCCTTAACTTCCGCATTTCAGTTTTTCTTTCTTTCTACTTGTCCGTAGTTTGCTGTCAAAACTCCTTTTCAAAAATGGAGCCAAAAAATTGGCTATTTCTAAAAATTAGCTATTTCTGCAAAAACTAACTTTTGAAGCTTTCATTTCCATACAGTATTACATTTTTCAAAAGTCCGTGTCAATAAAAATGCCCTTGCTACAGAAGAACGAATTTTATACAAGCCTTTTTAGAAAGGCTCATTTTTCTAAAAGGTAAAAGCAACTTTTTAGAATCTGAATTTATATACACAAGCCCATTTTTTCTATACCGAAAATTTTAAAAGTGTGGCTTTTTAAAATGCAGTTTTACCCAGAAACCTATGTAAACTTTCGAAATTATGAGTTTTTGTAAAAAGTACTACTACTGCAGTATTGCACTATACCGTTTCAAATTACCGATTTCAATAAAAATTAAGCTACCAAATCCGGAAATCATTTTATATCTTTGCCCCTCTCCATTATCAGTGATTGACAGATTAAACACGTAATTTATGGACGATCCCTGGAGTAACTATGGATACAGTGAGCAAGATGCTTTGAGATTGGGATTCAGCTTCAGACTGCAGACACAATTCGGGAATAAAATGTGTACTCAAATCCAATTTTTTCCGCGGCTTTTCTACTAGCATGGATCGAGCTGAGTAGCAGTATAGCGGATTTTATGTTCTTCTGGTTTCGTTTATATTTCCTCTAACAGCTTTCGTCTTCCTTAACAATTATTTGAGTTGTTGTTTTTTCTTTGGTGGAATTGTTGACGGGATGGAGGATCTCTTGTGATTGGCAATAATGCAATAATGTGGCACTAGCATTAATTTTAATGACGGTATAAATACTGAATACTCTTCATAGTAATTACAGCTTGCAGAACAATAATCGTGCGTGAACAATTTTCAGATTGATTTGGCTGTGAAAGCCATACATTGTGAGTTTGTGAGAAAGCAATCTTGAGGTTGCCTTCTATTCAGAAAGATATTTTCAATCAGAAATATTTTACGTGTACCCACGAGATATGAGCAAAGCCCAACAGTATACTAGAGATAGTTTGGATTAAATATATACGGAATTGATTCCTTATTCCTTAGTCATTTTCCTTCCTTAAAGTTATAGCTACACACACACACTTTTGATCTAGATTGGTAAGAAGATGCAGTATTCAGTGTAGAGTACAGTGTTTTTTCTTTTCTTAAGCAAAATACCTAGAAACTATAGATATAGTGAAGGTACACAATAGACACATATAATGTGTGGTGTATACAGCTAATCTTCTACGAGCTAGTAAGGCTGCTTGGAAAGAACAATGTAGGTGGCTGCTGTAGGAATTGATGGGGGATGCTTAGGATGGTGAATATTATTCTCTTGAGTGAGCTTTCATGCAATTTTTACGATCTTTTACATAAACAGTCGAGTGCCTATTTCCTCTTTGATGTTACAACTTTTTGCTGTAGTTTAGGCAGCGTGTATAGAAGGGCCATAGAGGCTCATTCCTCACTCCTTTGCTGCATCGTTAAGGAAGAGGCCAAAGTGGTCCGTCTCTACTTTCAACTGTCATCAAAATATTAATTTGGAAGTTCATTCTCCATTTTTTAGACTTTTACACAGTTTAGAACCAATTACATGCAATATTTAGGTATTTTATTTAAAAATGAAACAATATTAAAAAATGTAGGTAAATATCACATTTTGCCCTTTTCCAAAGCATAGAAATAGAACATATTTGACCTTTTTCGAAACCATGTAAATGGGATATTCTCTCACTTTTTGAAAGCAAGTAATTAAGAGATTTTGCATCTTTTTAAAAACATGTAAATAGGAAATTTTGCACCTTTCAAAAATATGTAATTAGCTCATTTTGCACCTTTCAAAAACATGCAATTAGCTCATTTTGCGCCTTTTCAAAAACATGTAACTACGACATTTTGCACCTTTTCAAATCTTGTAATTAAGGGATTTTGCATCTTTTCAAAAACTTGTAAATAGAACATAGTGTACCTTTTCAAAAACATGCAATTAGCTCATTTTGCACCTTTTCAAAACCGTGTAAACAGGACATTTTGCACCGATTCAGAACACATATGTACATAGATAAAAACTTCTGCTTCTTTTAGAACAGCGTAAAAAGGGTCCTAACATTTGCTTTTAAAAAACCCCATGTAAAAATGCATTCAGCCCATTTTGAAAATAATGGGTAGCCCTTTGTGGTGGAAGCCCGCCATTTTGTGCTACTTCTGCATTTTTATCTTTTATTAAAATGCAGACACAGCCCTCCCGTACATACTGTGCTAGTTTACCTTCTGATCTGATAATGAAGAATGGCCTTGGCTGCTGCAATAAACGCGTCTATTATACGAAATGGTATGAATAAGATTCTCATGACAAATAGTGTAGTATTAGTGTTGTATTAAATAGAACGTGTGGATCGAGAATACAGAAGCTTTCGAAGCTCTTTCTGGTGCAAGTATCTTCAGTACTGCTGCCAGTGCCAGCCAAAAGCAAGCAAAAGAAGCCAAAAGCAAAAGTTAAGGGAGCCAACAGTAAGACAGTAGACAGCAGTAGTACAGTGCTGTTGTACTGTGGATGTGTGTCTCACTGACTGGTGAGTGCACTCTTGTAATTTGTAATTTGTAATTCAAAATTCTTGTCTTAATTCCATAAGTAATGTTTCCTTCCTCCGTCATAACTCACTCAGCCACTGAGTCATGAGGGAAACATTAAAAGTACGAAACTAATCATTTTAATCGTTTTTAATCCTCCAGTCTCTCTGCACTGAGAAATAGGCTCCAGGCAGACTCATCCAGAGCGGCGGAGGGTTTCACGATTATGATTATCATTTCATTGCGAATGCGAATGACGAGGACGAACTATGTGTATGCGTGTGAATCGCTACTGTAACTACAAAAGGTTCTAAGTTTAGCTTCTGCTTCAATCAAAATGGCCCATGTTCATTTTTATAGTTTACAAGTAATGGTACTATACTGGTGTACCGTAAATGCTCGAATAGAGCCCCAGTCTCGAATAGAGCTCCAATCTACGGCATAAAATTAAATATAATAAATTTAAAAAGCCCCCAGGAGCTCTATTCGAGTATTTACGGTAGGTAGGTTTATATACGTAAAATGCTATAAGAATATGAGTGGACTTTGGATATTATGGATTAACCTTTGCGAAACGGTAATATCTAGTTTGACATCTTTTTGAAAATGGTGATTTCTTGTTTCGACCGTTTCAAAAATGTTAATTTCCTGCTTTGGCTCTTTTGAAAGTGTTATTTACTATGTAGTTTTGAATGTTTGAAAAAATTTTGATTTCTAGCGTTGGCCCTTTTGAAAAGGTTACTTTTTAGCTGTGTGACCCTTTTCAAAACGGTAATTTCTTGTTTTGACCTTTTCGAAAGTGCTACTTGCTAGTTTTGAATGGTTTTAAAAACGCTAGTTTCTTGGTTTGATCGTTTTCAAAACAGTATTTTTTTGTTTTGACCTTCTTGAAAGTGTTACTTGCTATATTTGATTGTTTTTAAAAATGTTAATTTATAGCTTTTATCTTTTTGAAAATATTAATATCTTAATTGGTTTGACCTTTTTGAAAGTGTTACTTACTAGTTGTGAATGTTTTTAAAAATATTACTTTCTAGTTTTGACCGTTTTAAAAAGGATAATTTGTAGAATATACACTTTTGTAAAGTATGTATTCTTTCCATGCTTTCTCAGTTTCGAATAGGTTAAGCAGAAACTGGACTTGAGACATTTTGCAAACACACTACTACGAATAACTATGTTGAACGCCTATTTATATATGTATGCCACATTTATGTACTCACAGATTTGAAAGCATTACTACTGTTATACAACAACTTTTCTGGTCTTACGATTCCGACTATAATTTACATGCATAAAGTGTATTTCATTTTCATTTAGCGTTCAGTTCTATCCTGATTGTAAGTCGGCAGGCGGAGATTTGAATTGTGCTGGGACAGCGACTTTGACGTCGACAAAATGGCAATGGAAATGGGAGGCGTGGGAGGTTTATGCTAATTGTAAGCTTTATGACAGTTCATTTCCAGATTTTCAGTGCTTGTCGTTCAGCGCCTCCGACTGCCCCTCAATGGGTGAATAATGCAATTACATTTATAATTAACAAAATTGAAATGCTGACAGATTCTGCTAAAAGCATATAGCGCCCGTTCAAGCTAATTCATTTTTTAATTTCGCAAATCTGTAGTTTTCAGTCTAATTAAAGCTCTTTCCACTGCACTGTTTATGTATGGCTTTATAAAAACTAGAAGAAATTTTGTATTATTTATTATTTTACAGTTCTGTATTAACTCGTTTCTTCGGGCTCTTAGTACACTCCAATTAGCAATTATGTGATTTTCTAGAAAAGAATTTCCGGGAATGTGCAGATATCATGTTTTACACGTTCAGAAAACAAATATTACGTTTAGTCTTTTTTTGGAATTGAATAGATTCCATTTTCACTATGTTTTACCCTTTTTTGAATGTAAATACCGTGTTTAGCCCTTTTCAAAATGTGAAAATATCCATTTTCCACCTTTTTGAAACGTTAGTGTGTACCATGTTTAGCTTTTTTCGAAATGTGTAAATGTAAATCACTTTTCCCATCTTTTTGAAACGTTGAATCCATGTTTGGCCTTTTTCAAAATGTGTAAATATCACTTTTCCCACCTTTTTGAAATGTTAGTACCATGTTTAGCCTTTTTCGAAATGTGTAAATATCCCTTTTCCCACCTTTTTGGAACGTTGAACCCATGTTTGGCCTTTTTCAAAATGTGTAAATATCACTTTTTCCACCTTTTTGAAACGTTATTACCATGTTTAGCCTTTTTCGAAATGTGTAAATATCCCTTTTCTTACCTTTTGGAAACGTTGTATCCATGTTTCGTCTACTTTTAATCGTTAAAATGCAACTTTTACCCCATTGGCGATTAAATACCTTCAATTACTATTTCACAAAGAAAGTGAATTTGTGAAAGCCGTTCCAAGTGACTGATAAATGTGCTTTCAAAATACGTTGGTACGCCTCTATAGTTTTCCTTGGTGCTTAGTGGCTGCTGCTGCTTCCAGTATAAAGTAAGTAATAAAATAAATACCGAACGTGAGCACAGCAAGTAACCCAAGCACTCATAAATTTATATATTTATCGGAGATAATGTGAAAGATATTGAAGTTGGTCCCATACATTCATGGCTACTGCGACAGTTTGCCAAGTGATAGGAGATCAAATTGGAATTATTAATCATGTAATGTACTGTAGTAGCTCTATGGAACTGTACTGATATATATAGTGGATCACTTAATGCATTTCATATTATTTTGTAACAAGGCGTTGTATTTTTTTTTATTCTGGAAACTTTTTCCATTTTGAAAATTCCTCGCTCCATTCTTTCTGCCACAGAACAGCGCCTCGCAGGGAAGTCTTAAGTTTCTTAGTTGACCAAGAATTCATATTCCAAACACGAGCGCCTAGTCTAATATTGTGTCGACTATCCTATCGCGATCCTTGTAAATTAAAAGGCATAGGAATAGATCTTTGCATACAGATATGCGGCCGATACATTAGGACCCTACCACAAAGTACACGCCTAACCAGTTTTTCGTTTCAGAATTTTTGTAAGAAATTGTACAGGCTCCTTTAAAATGGCCAAAACATGAAATTAACAGTGTTTTGAACGGAAAAATCTAACCTTTTCGAAACAGTAATACATAAAGTTTTACATATTTTTGAAATTGTTAATTTCTTGTTTTGACATTTTTTGAAAGTGTTAATTTCGTGTTTTGACCGTTTTGAAAGTACTACTTAATAGTTTTGAATGTTTTTAAAATGTCGGTTTCTAGATTTGATCTTTTTTAAAATGTTAGTGTCTTGTTTTGACCTTTTTTGAAAGTGTTAATTTCTTGCTTTGACCTTTTTTGAAAGTGTTAATTTCTTGTTTTGACCTTTTTGAAAGTCTTAGTTTTTGGTTTTGGATGCTTTTAAAAATGTTAATTCTAGTTTTGCCGTTTTGAAAAGTTAATTTCTAGAAAAAACAATTTTGTAAAGCATTCTTTCCCCGGTTTATCAGTTTCGAGTAGGTTAGTTGTAAAAAATGTAAAAACTTTTTACCGTCAAAACATAAAATTAAAGTTTTTGAACACGTCTTTCTATGATGTAGTATTGGGAAAGTCCCTTTGACGACGCCGGGACTATGGGAGGTTGTAGAGGCTGAGAGCAGATGAAAGTAGTTTTAGTCTTTGAATATGGGAACGTGACGGAGTAAATGGAGGAAATAAAAACTTTTCCCATTTCATTTGACTAAATAGGCTGTAGTAATGGACGGGTTTAGATTTTACCAATGCTTTCTTCCCAGAGCATAAATTCAATCCATTGTCATTCAGCCAGCACAACCACCAACCAAATCGTCACTGGCTTCCAGTTTCCGCTCCCAGTTCCGATATAGCACAACAGCGGGGAACAGAACACGAGAAATAAGGACACGGAGACAGACGCATGGAGATATGCAGAGAATGTATAGTCAATAGTCATTCCAGGAGTTTCTCAAGGCTCAATGCCAAGCCAATCATTAGCATTATTCGCCCTGGTCGGATCCTCAGAGGCCTTGCACATATTACGTCATAGCAATATGGGTCACTAGCTATCTTTAAAAAAACACGCAAATGTATTTTGTCGCCTATCCAAAAAATGCAAAACATTGCGATTTTTTGCTTCCACTTTCAAAACGGGTCAAAAGAAGAAATTACGGCTTTAAAAACACTAAAACATGAAAGTAAGGCTTTAAAAAACACGGAAACATGAAATGAAGGCTTTAAGACGCACTAAATCATGAAATTAACGCTTTTAAAAAAGGTTAAATATAAAAAGTAGCTTTTTAAAAATTCGTAAAACATGATATTGACCTTTCAAAAAAGGGCAAAGCACTAAAATGTGAATTTCAAAGCATTTATAGTAATAACGAATGTATGTACATTAAACAACTTTTCCAACACTACTACACTGCATCGCCAAACTTGCGAGGCTCTCGGTACACATTTAATGTGCAAGAAGTTTTTTTCCTTTCAAGCCATGTTAAAATCCTATCTACATGTTTTACATGCTCAAAACATGCCACCATTTAGACTTTTATAAGCGAAAATAAGTTTGACAATAAATTGAACATGTTAACCCGATCAAGTATTCCATTATTGAGTGATACAACGTGAAAATTTTGTACAATTTGAAGGCTTCTAAATACTTGTATAACTAGGATTTTTCAAGGTTTGAAAATTGCAGATAGAACGTTTCACCATCAGCTTAAAAGTTTGAGTGCAGTGCATAGGTAGGTTTGTAGGTACATCTATTCTTCGCAGAATTTTATTATCATCGAAGATAGAAATGTGTGTGTGTTTAGTTAATGTTCAACCCCATTCAATTGGATCATTTTTATAAGCTCAAAAGTACACAGATAGTTGGCGGACAGTTTGGAGTTCCATGAGCTTCTGTGTACATTAAGTTGGAAAAATTGCCAGGAATTTATCAAAAACTTGTCCTTCTTTCATTCGTAGTTCCTTTGGCAAACGCCCACTCCAAGAATATAAAATGGCTGTACATTGTACCTACGTGGGCATTCATTCTCTTTCAATGTCCATGAATGGGAAGGGGAAGAAAGCGGAGGGGGAAGATGGAGATGATAACTTTCCAACTCGACATGACTTGAGCTTTGACGATTAGTTACTTAGTTAGTTTCATTGTCAGTTTGGGTAATCAATATGGATGCAAGTGTAGTGAAATGCCAGCAGGGAAATAAAGTAAGTACCTTCCAATCTGTACAGTAACAAAAAGTAAAAAGGAAATGTAGAGTAACAAGAAAAGAAAAAGAGAAAATTACAAGTCTACAATGCAATGCCTACGATGCTTAGGGGGCATGCATAAATTACGCTTGCAAAAAAAGTGCTCCAAAGACGCACCAAACTGTAGTGTGAAGTACAGTGTCAAATAATGAAAAAAGCTTGGAAAAACAGTACATAGTCGAACCTTTTGTAAACGTAATATATGAAATTGCCTTTTTGAAAAGAGAATTTTTATAGAAATCGTTTGTTCTGAAAGCAGATTTTTTAAAAAAGAAAATACTTTTTTTTCGAAATTACCTATTTGGAAAACGTAAACCTAAAATGTATCTTTTTAGAAAGTACATACGTTTTTAAAGAATTTGTTCATTTTGAAAGCACGTTTTTAAAGCGTGAGATTTAAAAAAGCATTTTTAAAAGAAACCGCCCATTTTGAAAATGTAGTTTAAAAAAATGCCCCTTTAAAGAGTGTATTTTAAAGAAATTTCTTCCCTTTACAACTTCAACCAAAACTTTCTCCATTGAAACTAAGTTTCAGAATTTCTCATCCCAGCTTTCTCCTTGCCCTACCTCTGTCAATTTTAATTTGAGTCACTCTTTCACATCTCATAACTCACCAATGATTTCCTTCATCTTGCTTGCGTCAACCACAAAGTAAAATTAATAACAGACACACTATAGCCTTTGTATACATATATACCTATGCAACTAAACCATTTTTGGGGAAAAACCTTTGTGGAAAAGTTGATGTGGAACTAAAGAATTCGATTCACAACAATATAAGGAAAGCCGAAAGCCGATGTAAAAGCCAGTTTGAAAACCTCAAGAGAAGAAAATAGGGTTGAAAAACGCTGGGGAAAGGTATGTACTTGGATAAAGAGAACGTACAATGTCAATGACGGCGAAAGCTAGTGTATGTTTTGGTTTATTTTTTCCCCCGTGTAAATGTTATAATGTTCTCAGCTGGAGTCGGGAGAGTATAGAAAATAAAAATAAATCTCCTTCCTTCTTTTTTTCTGTCTCCATCTCTCCATATGAATCTTATTGGATGACATGCCCTTCTTCCTTTCCTTTCCTTTCCTTTCCCTGACAGGAACTTTCTTCTTTTTTTTATTTCTATCCAAACTTTCTGTTTGCGTCTACGCTCCCCTTCTACTTTCTCTGCGTTGCATACGTGTCATTCTGCGTATACTATGTATATAGCAGTATACTATATAGCCGCTAGTATATCTGCTATATATAGTATCTACACACTAGTGTATACAAAAGAAAGGGACTGAGATATAAGGATAGTACAAGTTTTAATTAACAATATTTTATTCATTCTGATGGACACACTAAATGGCAATAAGGAAGCTCTTTTATTTTTAATGAATTTTATCTTCAATCTTCTATACACATTCTTCGTAAATACAGCAAGGCGGTACATGCCACGGTACATTCCTTAATTCCTTACCTATGTATCTATGTAGCTAGTTATATTGAACAGGCCCTTATAATGAATTGAAGCCAGTTGGAAATCAATTCTATAACTTTTTACTTTCTCCTAAGCTAAAGAAACAAAACACAAAGAAGCAAAAGGAGGTAAAACACTGTATTTTGCGGATGGAGAAAGCGTTCTATTTGCCACCGCAGCGCAGGTATATTTGTATGGGCTACATACATTTGTAATTAAACGGTCACCACTTTACACAATTTTACAACCGACAATGTACAAATTAGTAGAATCCCAATAAACGAAACAAAAAGGGAATGATGCTACTAGGCATTTGAGAGAGTGAAAGTTCAGACTAATATCAAGTGTGATGAACAAGGGAAAAGGGGGAGGAAGAGAGAAAGTAACAAGCTATCCCTTCACAGTTTTAAATGATAGCAGTGCTCCGAGGCATTGTGTAATTTGTTGAAGAGTGAAATGGTGAAAGTGCTTGGATCGGATCACACACATAAAAGCTGTCTTGCATTTCAAGTGCGGTTTCCTTTTCTACCATCATCATCATCCTTGGGACTATCCAACAAATTAAGTTTGCAGAAGGGAGCAGTACAAAATGTTAATAGTTTAACAACCTGGTTGTAAATCAAATTTGAAAAACTGCAAACGTCATTTGTGCACAAGCCCTATGTATATTCATATAGGTGCATATCTACTACTGACTGCAGATTCGCTTCTCGTCTTCTCTTTTATCGTGCTTTGTAGTTGAAATTTATATGGTTACGGAGGCAGTACAGCTCAGATCAAGGCTGAATTTTGATTTAAATACAAGTTGAAAGAGCTCACTCGGCTTCTGATTGACGCTATTGTAATCTTTAGTGTGCACGGGAGATTTATAGACGCTATTATAGTAGTGGAAATAGACACTACGATTACTAACAGTTTATACCTATATTATACTGTCGATGAAGAAGCGTTGTGACCCAATTCCCGGTTCCTATAGTAACCAGCTTTTGCTTTTTGAACAAATGTTGTTCTGGCACTCTTTTTAGAAAGTGTTAAAATGAGTAAATATCACTTTTAAAAAAGTGTAAAAATGTGACAACACCATTTTTCAAAGCATGGAAAAGCGATACTTTCACTTTTAGAAACTTGTAAAAGTGGTATTGACACTTTTTCAAAGACGTGAAAATCGTACTTTCACCGTTTAAAACAGTGAAATTATGATTACCACGTTTTATAAAACGTGAGAATCGTACTTTAACCTTATAAAACGAATTGAAAAATGGTTTTACACCTTTTGTGAACATTTTCACTTTTAGAAACACGTGAAATTGGTATTGACATTTTTTCAAAAACGTAAAAATCATACTTTCACCTTTTAAAACGATGTTAAAGTGGGATTTACAACTTTTCAGAAATGCGAAGATCTTACTTTCACCTTTTGTAACAGTGTAAAAGTGGGATTTAGACTTTTTGAAACGAGAAAATCGTACTTTTATTATATAAAACGAAGTGAAAGTGGGTTTTACACCTTTTGTTAACCACTGTATACACAAAATGTCGATTGTTGGGACTTGGACTTACGTAAATTACAATTATGGGGACGCTGAACTTACGTCAGAATGCTTTTAAGTGGATCTTATCGTTAGCTTAGTACCTACTGTAGATACCCGCATAGCACATTTTACATTGAAAAAACATAAATTGGCATGTAGGATATTTTGCAACTCTAGCACAAATTTTGATACGGCAACTGTCTCAATCGTAGACGAACGAGATAGCTACCTATGGATATAATAAGATGCCGCATTCCTTCACGACTGGATGCATACACGTAGCTAGTTATGCTACTCTGTATGTTAGTGGGTGAAAGCTGAAATCAAAGTGAAATATTGTCTTTGGATAAGCATTGCAATATTTTACCGTCTCTCACTCTGCCCTTTCATCTCTTCATACATCTTCCGCACATTTACTACAAATGCTCCATGCCTGTACTTAAGAAGCTTGTACCACTTGCAGGGGTCGTACATGTATTACGTTCGCATGTGTAGAAACGGCCCTCTTCTTCTTGAATACTTAACCTATTCGGATCTAGGGAACCATGGAAAGAATGCTTTACAAAAGTGTTTAATTATATAAATAACTCTTCCACAACGGTCAAAACTAGTAAATGGCACTTTTTCAAAACGGTCAAAACTAGTAAATGGCACTTTTTCAAAACGGTCAAAACTAGTAAATGGCACTTTTTCAAAACGGTCAAAACTAGTAAATGGCACTTTTTCAAAACGGTCAAAACTAGTAAATAACAAATTTTCAAAACGTTCAAAACTAGTAAATAACACTTTCAAAAAATCAAATAACTAAAAATTACCGTTTTCAAAAACGTTCAAAACAAAGTGTATTACCGTTTCGAAAAGGAAGGATGAAACAAAAGTGTTTTGACTTTCTCCCTGTTAAACTGCTGATGTAGTATATGGATGAACCTTTACCCTCAGAAATGTAGTAAGTATTTATTAGTAGGGCATATTTATTTGCTAGCTTTGAGCTCTGGGTTCTGGATTTATATTTTTGGATGTGGTCTTTGGATGTGGGCTACAAATACAAATCCCATCGTAGACAGATAATATGCTTTCATTTTCATCTACGATCTGTCTGTAGTAGTTTGTATACGCTTCAGCCTCCGTTTGCTTCTACAAATTGCACTAGACTATATAGAGACTTGGACTGCTATAGTATATTATATATCCCTATGCTATACATGTAGGTACTATGAAGGGTGTAGCGGTGAGTAGAGACGAGAGATAGTGCTCCTGGCTGTTACGCAGTAAATTTGAAGATTGAGAATTTAGTTTCGACATGGATTGTAGACGTGGATATGTTTTCCTTTTGGTGTCGTAAGCGTGATCGTAGTAGCATTTCTCCAACCAAAGGTTTTCTCTCGTTCTGGTTTCTGGTTTCAAATTCAAACCACCTCACCCTGTACCATCTCATGGAATTAGAGGGACGAGAAAGGCCAACCACACCACATCATTCCAAGAATGCCCGAAATCCGTGGGCGTCTCGTAGCTCAGCAGGGCAGGCAGTACCAGTCAGTGGCGTGTCTAGAGATACCATTATTTTATGGGTTTTTTGAAATCAAAATTCGTAAATGCGCCAGTTTAAAAAGTAGATTTTGGTTACTTAACAATTTTGTACAGATTGTAAAAATTCTTCGTTTGCAATGCTGCAATTTGATTAGTTTTAAAGAATTCGTTTTAAAAAGTGGTATTTACAAAAATTCGACAATTTGGAAAGTGCTTTCCAAAACGAGTCGTTTTAAAAAGTGCTATTTACACAAATCCGACAATTTTGAAAGTGCTTTCCAAAACGTGTCGATTTAAAAAGTGCTTTTTACAAAAAATCGACAATTTTGAAAGTGCTTTTTGAAATTAGTGTTTTTTTAAACGGTTTTGTTTTAATCATTCGGTTGATTTTGAAAACCAATTTTGGTTTAAAATGAAGTTTTTGAATTTAGCCATTCTATAAAGTTTACAATATACGAAAAAATAAGTGTCGTTTCTAGAATATAGATACATACATACTTAGATATAGCCCATAGCACGTTCGTGGTCTATACCTGGATGGTATACCTATAGCTAGGTATATGGTTTAGGTATCTTTATACCTATGCTATACATATAGTTGAAGCTATGCTGTGTACACGGTTAAATCGAGACCTGCAAAGATCGAAAGAAGGCCCTGTGGTTGCAGAGATATCAAGTGAAATCGATAAGATTCCATTCATACTGCTCCTTGTGCTTCATCCCACTCCATCCTTAAAGAAACTTGGTTGGCCTTTCCTTTCAATTTGCCTTGAATCCGAAGCAGACCTTCGGACGAGCAGAAAAATAAGTTCTCCGGCTTATACGACTATACAGTTTACAGTCAAAATTCCGACGGCGAAATTCAATATCTTTTATGTACATTTATTTACTTGGCTATTTTTTTCCCGTGTGTCCTAGTGTGCAAATATTTAGTGACGGTCAACTTACTTTAAAAATCAATAGGAGAGTAGCTACCATATTTATGTGAATGTACATAGCTAGCTGGACAGTCTGCACGGCTGTAATTTAATACATCAGTCTTCTCAGCTGCTACAATAAACATGTGACTGGGATTTCTGTCTGGGAAAATAAGGGAAATAGTCATCTGTGAGGGCAACTTTTTCTCATTTGGACTTTGATTTCTCTCTACCGTCAAAGTTCTACCTGGAATGCCCATGGGTAGTGTAAGGGTCTCGCAAATATTAATAGATTCTATTTCGTCGAAGAAGCGACTTTTAAAAAGCAAAACATGAAGCTTTTAGGTCGTTGAAAAGTGTCAAAACGGAATAATTACCTTTCAAAAAAGACATTCTGCTGTAATTACGTGTTTTCAAAATAAGGAAAACACATGAAATTTAAGTTTTTGAAACTAGGGAAAACGTTATATGCGCCTTTTCAAAAAGTGCAAACCAGAAAATTTAAGATTTTGAAACTAGGGAAAACATTATATGCTCCTTTTCAAAAAGT
>JAQFZC010002571.1:0-22432 GCA_034695205.1 Dicyrtoma fusca
GTGGAATGTAATACATGCATAGATTTAGGTTGTACGTAGGAAATAACACATTCGTAAATATTTAATTCATTTTATTTAATTAATGATTTAAGCCAGCATAGCACAACCCCTCTTATATGAATATTACAGTAGGATTTTAGAAAGGATGAAAAGTATGTACATGATTGAAGTAAACAGACTTTTAATCTACAGATACTTTTAAGAGCTCAATTTTGAAGCTCAATGGAAATTAGCATAGTCTATTCATTAGCCAATGAGAAGACGCGTACCCACCTTGGACACCACACTCGTTGGAGCACGCTTATTCTTATTGTATGAGTAGATATATATGTAATTATATAATTATACATTAACAATGTTATATGAATGTATAAGGAAATCTAGAAGACGATTTCCTTAAGGATTTAGTATTCAAATACATATATGTAAAGTGTAAGGAATTTATAATGACTAAATGCACATCGCCTGAGCGAGGCGAAGAAATAGAAACAATTCAATTTCTCACCAGAAAAGATATTAAATCGATAAGAGCTGATTAGAAGAAAAAGGCTCAACATGGTAAAATATATGCGATGAAATAAGTGTGATATTTTATCGTCTCGAACAATAATTTAACGACTTGCGGAGCACGAGCAGCAGTCATTACTTTTATTGCTCTATTCAAAGATCAGAAGCAATCATTATTACATAATACATAAATGTTAACTAGTACTTATATAAACAGAAGATTAATAAAGAATCTTCGGACTTGTTAAGAATACTTAGACTACTAAACCCCTACTCTCTGTTGGGCCCACCATAGTCCCGTGTATTTATTTCTTATATACACTTTGTAACTTTGATTCTCATCCGGGCGAATCCATCGCACCTTCAACCGAAAGATTTAGCTATATAAATACCTATATCAGTCAGTTATAGTAGATCTTTTCAACTACAGTATTTGTGTTGCCAACTAAATAATTCGGTAATAATTTTTAAGTACTTAGTTGGTTCTTGATACTTGGTTGTACAGTCAATTTTGGAGCGTTCTATAACCTGCAAACTTTATTGTAGAAGTTGTTAGATATAAAGCCCCAAAATCCCCTTTCCAGATCGTAGCTAAACGAGACTAGAGACTAAAATGTTAGTGCAGGATGCGTAACAGTAAAACACAATGGAGACCAGTTGACCAAATGAAGTTAAGTACATAAACCTTCCTATTTCCACGAAGTTATTTACCTTTTATTCAAACAGTTCTTACTTTATGAATCAGTAATATGATATGAACAACACATTCAAAAGGAATTATTAAATTATCAATAATACGCTCACAATTGCCAAACAAAGTTTACGAGCCACAAGCCCGGAGTCCGATGCTTCCATTCCCACTCAGCACACACAGTAGACTGCAGCGTTCCACTGCCACACACCTATTCCACGAACACCAAATGGCGGCCGGTCCGATACTCGTTGCTCAATTGACGGCCTACGCTCTCCCAGCTTTCCTTAACAACACGTCTCTTATCATCATTCATACCATTTATTTATTAGATTTTACGTGGATTTTCACAGAAGTTTCAAACTCTACGGGGTTTTTATTATTTTTTTTTGTAAAGTAATGACAACAAATATATTACTTGATGTCTACGTCACGCTATGGAAGATATTGAACAAAATTTTGTGATTATTCAGTTGACTAATGAATGATGAAACAAATTACTACAAGGAAAAAAGTAAGCATTAAATATAAACAAAAATACTAACAGATAATGTGCTGAACGCGGTATGATTACAAGAAGCAAACAAACGCAGTAACTCTGTGAAAAGCTTGCATCGTGTCGTGTAGTAACCTACGAAAACTATTATTAAAGTCAGAAATTAGGCTTGTTAATCTACACACTAAACTTATATTGCCATTCAACCATAATCAATAATAAATAGTTTAATACATTAATAAAATGAAATTTTGGCGCCAAGAAAGGGTTTCAACGGCTTTAGTTCAAATATTTTAACAAACGTTGATTCCTACCACTTTAATTTTAATAATCATATTCTACATTACACGTATTTCGACGCACCGTTGACTAAAACTTCCGTGGTTGTTGCTTCTGCAAGGTGACACAAATGCTTTTTCTGATGCTTGTAAGAAATCCATTTGGTTGCAACTGTAAATACAAAAAATATTTTACAAAATACGTCCAAAACTTCTGAGCATTATAGATTAATTCGGAAGTTGCATAAAAATTATTAGTAACACACTTAATTAAACCCGTCAATAATATTAATATTACAGATTAAACAACACGTTACCCCATTTTTCACCCAAAACAACGGGACACCCTCCATGGTAAGCGTGCTCGTTGGGCTGTCCAGAGCTCAACAGATTGTACCAGAATAAACCAGAGCCTTTCCTAGGAACTATTTTTGCCCCTGATTGTGCAAATGCGGTATAGCCACCTAGTTTCACATCTGAAATCTATAGGTAAGACAAACAGTCTGTCAATGCATTTTAATTTTTAAAAAGGTAAAGTGATTAAATTGTGCGTTATTATCTGATACTACATTATTTAGATTCTAAAACGGTAAAAAATGAAGACTTGCGTAGAACATAAACGTAGCCATGGGTCTTGATCTACTGTTACCAACCTAAAAGAAACAACGTAACCGTAAACAATATTACTTAGGATAGAATCATTACATTTCAATTTGGTCTTCCGTTAAAAATAACTTTCGATTCGAATGTTCATGTTGTTTGCAGCAATTTAACGTACATGGTCCACATGAACCGAGTGAGCTCCTCCAGGCACATAAGCCCTAACTTGAAAATCCATTGCAGAAACTGTCTTATGATCTTGAACTGTGAGGCCAGTAACCTTCTCGATTAAATTGGAAATTTTAAGCGCGTCTTCACTCGCTTTTTGCGGAACCCAGGAAGTAACAGATCCAACCACTTTTGAAATTTCTTCCATTGTTGGGTAATTATTTGTTATGACATCTTGCTTGAGACTGTCCATTAGTTTGTCCGACAGTAAATTGTAGTACTGAACGACTTCCAGTTTCGGTCTCAACGAATGGAACTCAGCTTTGAGCGGGTTGATTTTCCAATAAGGATGGATTTCCGTTTCGTACCAGCAGAACAGCTTAGACTTCTCTACTGGTGACTATAATATTAGGCAATAGACTACAATACAACGTTACAGTTTTTAATCGTCAGGTTAACAAGATATTTTCGAATTTGCTTTCGGTTACCAGATGTGGCTTTCCGGAGCAAACGCCATTGAAATTTATTTCCGCAAATTTTGGTTCTTCACGCAATCGAAAAGTATTGTATCGAATTTCATTTTTTGTGCTTCGCCAAACTGAATCTGTATTGTCAGTTTCACCTATTTTTCGGTAGTAAAAGCCCTGCTCCCAACTTTCCGAATGTGAGTGTAGTCTATCGTGCTGTTTAAAAGTTTGATTTTTAATATCCGATTAATAAGCTTACTGCGAGCTTTACTAAATGCTACAAAGTATTGACTACTATATACTAGTACATACACAAATATTTTGGGGATGTTGCTAGAAATAAAATATAGTTACTGTTTGCTTTGCACTCTTTAAAGCCTTTTGCAACTTTTTCCGTTCAATGAAAGTGTCAGTGCCGTACTTGGATTTAAATAATGCTGCTTCCAGCCAGGGAATACCCAGCGTAAACATTTCATAGGAAATCGCTGCCATTCCTATTTCGTAGCAATGCAGTGTATTTAAAGTAACGCCTACAGATTTACCAGCAAGCATTCCATCAGCAATCTACAAATAATAATTACAATACAGACAAGGAAAGGAAGTCCACATAATGGAACAAATAAAGTTGGTAGTATTTTTTGGTGGAAGGTGGAACATTATTTGATGGTTATAAATCAAGCTAGATACTCACATCACTAGCATTCAGATCATAGACATCTTGTATTGTTAACAATGCCGTTTTTGCATCATTGAGGTCATCTGCTTTCGGGCGGTCTGAATATTTGTACATACTCTTGACTGTTTTGAAAACATCTGTAAAAATACATGTCAGAATGTGACTGCGCAATTCGAATATTCAAGACGCATGTCATATAAAATGTCATATAAAACGCATGTAAAATAGGGCAAAGAAATCAGCCGAATGATTTGAGCCGACAGAATTCAGCCGACAATAAAAAATCATCCATTGAAGTGCAAATAGAAAGAGGACGTCACACCACGACGTGTGAAACTATAGATTAGTCGATTTTGAAAATTCTGATTTTTTAGAAACTTTAAAAAACTTTGGGTCGGCAGCTGTAAGTTTCGGCTTATCGAAAAAGTAACGACCGAATCTGAAAACTGAGTGCAGAAATGGAAAGAGGACATCAAACTACGGCATGTTTTAAAACCGAGTGCAAAAATGTAAATAAGGAGACGTCAAACTACGGCGAATAAAACTACATAGATTGGTTGATTTTAAAAATTCTGATTTTTGAGGAACTAATAATTTTCGGATCGGTAATTGTAAATTTCTATTTGTTAAAAAGTAACGGCCGGATTTCAAAACCGAGTGCACCGAGACAGCAAAAGAAGTTTGACATTCTGTTTATATTTCTGCATTTGCTTTTAAAATCCGGGTTTTGCTTTTTGAAAAAGCGAAACATACAGTTACTGTTGAAATTCGGTATTTCTCTTTTCAGTAATCCTCAACAACTTTTACAGGTTTCTAAATTCTCACATTTTATGACTATGTGAAGCAATAACATAGCCTTCACATATTTCACACATTGGCAATGTAGGGCATTCTTATTTACTGTAACTTGTAAGAGCCCGAATGAGCAGATCACATTGATTAGTCATTTCAGCCTGCCCGCCAAGAGTTGGCAGAGCCCAGAAGGGACGGAGAGGGGGCATAGGGCAGGGCTGGGTGAGTGCGACGTAGGCAAGATGGGAAGTCGTCCCAGTGTGCATGTAATTTAGTTAGTAATAGCCGGCCGCACTGATAAGAAAGAAAGGCGGCTGGATGGTTCTTGGTTTGTGTTAAAGTTCACGGGGATGACAAAGGATATTTGTCAACGGGAAAAGTAGGTTAGTTATAAATAAGTTGGGTGAGAGATGGAATGGGAATAGTGAGTGGTTACATTGCGCTGATTGGTTGGCTGTCTCCAGCAGGAGGCAACGAGTGGGAAATGCCGAACCGTAGAAGCTGTGAGCTGGACGCTTCGGCCTCAGTTCTTGTCTGTATTGGATCGAGTCAACATCGAAGTTGTTCCGTAGTACAGAGCGCAACTCAATTTTCCCAATTCTTTCCCTACTGGTACTTCTTATTTTCCTAGTAACTTGTCGATTACTAGTTTCCATAGGATAGTTATTAATGTTTAGTAGTTAGAAATATAGCGATTAATAGAATCAAGTAATATGTATTGTTGTGAGTGTGCGAATAAAAGATACTAAGATTCGCAAGTGTGGATATAGTGAGACACTGACAATTTATTGCATAGTGAAGAGAATCGTCGAGTCTAGGACTAGTAAGGTCTGCACATTCCCAGAGGAAGATCTGAACTGGGGTGCGGCGCATAGGAGTGGTGTCGTGGGTGGCTGAGAAACTAGAATCCCCGGAACCCGAGGAAACTCGGTAGTATAGCGAGTAGTATCGGGTGCGGAGTGAGGATCGAACCCATAGCTACTCGGGACGGACGGAGAAAACTGGGCAACCCGACTTATCAGTGAGGGGCATCGGGTTTACGGCGAGTAGCTTCGTGTGGGGAATACGGGCGGACCTCTTAGCTATTCAAGATTGACAGTATTCCCGGGAATCCAAGAACCTGCATCGAGATTGAGCTCATCTTCGTGGAAGAAGAAGTCTACGCACAGTATTACCTAGCAATAGGGGTCAGAGCCGGGAAGAAGAGGTATCATAGAGGCATTTTGCATAATATTGTCGTTCCCCCTGAGCTTGAGATAAATGTTTTTCGTTGCTCTACTATGCACTGTAAACCATTCTTAATTATATCTACCTATAAGCCACCGCACATCAATTTCAATAGCTTTCTGACATGCTTAGATAGCATTCTTCTTTATCTCAAACCCTTAGAATTGGAAACTATTTTACTTGGTGATTTTAATATTGACTTGTCTTGCCCTAGCCTACATAGAAAAGAATTACTGTGTCTGTCAAATACATACGATTTGTCTCAAAGAATTGATGTACATACGAGGGTTACTAATACCAGTTCATCCCTTATTGATCATTTATATGTTTCAAATACTTGTCGCGTAGCTCAAAGCGGTACTATGTATTTTCCATCCTCTGATCATGACCTTGTCTTTGTTGTTCTCAAAAGCTATAGAACTAATATACCACCTAAGTATATATATGCTCGCAGCTATACAAAAACTGATTGGAGTATTGTAAATAAGGAACTATGTAAGCTTCCGTGGGATTTATTATCTGCCTGTAAAAACGTTGATTTAGCTCTTGATAATTTTACCAACCTCACAAATTCTGTCATTGATAGGTATGCACCTATTGTAAAAATGAGAGTTAAGGGGCATTCGTTTGAATGGATGACTGATGATATTCGTCATCTAATGGATGCTAGAAATTGTTTGTATGAGCAGTTTCGTTCCTCCAACTGCAGCATTATCTTTGAGCAATACAAATCATTTCGTAATACTGTAAATATTATGATTACTCAGGCTAAGCGAACATTCTTTTCTCAGCAATTTGTAAATGCATCGAGTTCTAGTGACGATGTATGGAGAGTCCATGACAAACTTGTAGGTAAAAACACTATTCGGTCTAAAATAACTGAATTATCTTCTAATGGCGTTAATGTTAATGAGCCAAATGATATATGTACATTACTTAGTAGTGCTTTCATAATCATTCCCCGTAGTGACGGCGTATCCTTAGAAGATTTATATAGAGATATTAACTGTGAAGAAGCTATAGTGCCTATTACATCTGAGGAGTTTAAATCGGCATTTAAACGTTCCAAACGGAAGGCTCCACCGACAGTAGATGAAGTATCCTAAACAACTCTCAGCCAGTGCATAAGCCAACTATCCATACCCCTTGCAGTTCTATTTACACTGTTTTTATCAGTTGGATGCTATCCCACAAAATTCAAAACAGCTAAGGTCATACCTCTTTACAAAGGAAAAGGCAATCGCAGTGATCCAAATTCTTACCGTCCTATATCCATCCTTCCAACACTCAACAAGCTCTTCGAAAAAGTTCTACAGACTCGATTACTAAGTGCAGTGGGTTACAAACTTTCGGAAAACCAGCATGGTTTTAGAAAACAACGTTCATGTTTTACTGCTGTACTTAAGTTTACTACCGATGTGTTTCGATGGATTGATGTTAAGTGTGGACGTACTGTAGCTGTGTTTATAGACCTTACAAAGGCCTTTGATACTGTGCCACATAATCGGTTAATTATTTGTTTACGTGATATATATGGTGTAGATGGACACACGTTAAAACTACTAATTAGTTATTTAAGTAACAGGCATTTTAATATTACACTTGGCGACTATGAATCTGAATTATTTAATATTTCATCTGGTGTTCCACAAGGTTCTATTTTAGGGCCGCTGCTTTTTATTCTTTACATTAATCCTATGTATTCTGTGATTGACAAAGCAATCAGCTATGTGCTTTATGCTGACGATCTTGTTTTATATGTTAGCTGCAAGTCAATAACCGAATCATGTAAACTAATGAATGACTGTCTTGTTAACATCTCTACCTGGTTTACTAGTATAGGCATGAAAATCAATATTGGTAAGACTAAGTATATGCTGTTTCATAAGGCAAATGACTATGTAAATGAGGAGTGTATTGTTACATGCGGTGGTGTGGAGATTGAACGGGTGTTTATTTTTAGGTACCTAGGTATTATACTTGATGCTAACTTAAATTTTCATGACCACTTCTCTTATGTACAAACGAGAATGTGCTCTGCTATTGGCGTTATAAATAGGTTAAAAAGGTACATAGACTTTAAGACTTACTCACTATACCTTAAGTCATTTGTTCTTACAATTGTCGATTACGGGTTACCTATATGGGGTGTAGTTAATTATACCGATTTGAGTAAACTGCAATCCTATGTCAATAAGTCTATTTTTAACTATGTCCGCAGTAGCTATTATTCTAAGAACCTAGCACAACACGATTTATTGGAACTTGTAAGCATCTTGTCAATACAAGAGCGTGTCTACTACTACTCTATGCTATTTACATTTAAATACTTAAAAGGCTTATGTAATGTTGTTTTTCTGAGGAATATATATGTAATTAGCCCAACTGGTAGAACAAGATCTGCCAGTAAGCCCTATAACTTCCTTATTTCCTATAATCACTCAACTACTACCTACACCCGTTCTTTTGAGTATAGAGCGTTACGATGGTGGAATTCCCGGCCTGATGCATGTGACTATGATGATAATACTACTATAGTCGCCTTTAAGAAGGCTATCTGTAAATTTATTGTACATTCTAGATATAGTGATAGTGATAAGTTCTTTTATCCTCCCTAACTTTGTATATTATTTTCTTGGACTGATATCTCGTTGATAACTTGTAACATCTCGCTATTGATTGTTTCTGTATTCTGGTCTTATGTACGATATATGGTATCCGTTATTGGAAAACAATGCCCTGCACTGTATAACTTGATACCTTAATAAAGTTAAATAAATAAATAAATAAATAAATTTATTCATTTTATTATTCAAGCCCCGCATCACCACTTTCTGCACTAAAATGCTAACAATAAATATTGATTCTGTTGCTACGTGATTTTAGGCAGAACAGTATGCAACAAATATTCAAAAAATTTATTATTATTCAAACTACTGTAATAATTTATTATTAGTTTTAATTTTATTATTATAACAACAAACTAATTTCCAATGAACACAAATAATTAATTCTCTGTTTTCTGTTCTTTCTAAGTATTTTTAGATAAATAAATTATTATTTATTTCCATTCAACTGCAACCAGGCCGAATTTCGTCAGTTGGAAATTTTAAATTAAAAATCCAAATTTAAAATTAAAATGTCAGACCAGCTGTAACTATGGCATAAATGCCTAGTTAAATATGAAGCTGCTTTAAAATTTAAACGAAAGGTAATTGGAAGAAATTTCATTAGCACTAACGACACGTAGAACCCGGGTATTTACAAACTTTCAGAATGTTATTTGGGAACATTGGACTTAAGGCTACTATGGTGGAGCTGGAATATTGCCCTGGGGCGTAGCTGGTAGTGTTGCTCGGGTGTCCGAGCACCCCCCCCCCAGTTTAGATATGCTTCAGCTTCTCATTCCTTTCCCCGTCAATTTTTTGGCGGAGGATTTTTTCACATATGTACATAGTAATTGTACATGTATGTACATAATAATTGTACATGTACAGGAATATAATTAAATAAAAGGTATTGCTTGTATTTGATTCCAAAATAGTTAAAATTAACCATGCTCGTTCCTTTAAAAAAATTAAATTCTAATTATATTACACCTCACTTTGTCACTAGCAGGATGATTAGGATGATTACCTGTTTCACATCGGTATTAATAAATTTGAACTGTACCTGCTTGTCTGACATTTTTTGAATTCTAATTTTTTGCTTTATTGCCTCATCATTTCTCCACATCTGCTACAAGCGGTTAGTAGTCTTGTTGGTTGCGTCAATCCTTATTTATCGCTTTCCGTCGACAACCTTAGCACAAAATCCTCCCCACTCCCGTCATTCATCCACCGTCACCCGTGCGGCAAGCGGAGCAATAATATCATAATTAGAACCCTCAACATCTTATGTACGGATAAAGTACCTGTATTAGCTGTATAACAGAGCATAGGTACAGAAATGTATATAATAAAGGCAGAGGGGATTTACAAAATTGCATCTCTGCAGTAACGTGTATACAATATTCTCCCCCAAAATCTACTACACTCAACATTCAGCATCAGAAGTAAAATAATTCTACTAACCGTACAATAGACTGGTACACTCCTTCACAGCTAATGATACTACCCTTGGTTTTCTACTTCTTGAATGCTTTATAATACCACAATTTGACTGTCTCTTTTCTTAATGAAAAAATGATTTAACCTATTCTATTTAACTGCCAGCCCACTACCTGTCTAAATTTTCAGCGTGTTTCCACATGACCTTTTTTGCATGCCCCAAAGTTTTGCCTTTTTTGTATTATCGTTCGTCCTACGTCAATTACAAGTATTATGGAGTCGTAGTTTCCGTCAACTTCATTACTACCCAATGACTTTCTGTTAACATTATATCTCAACATAAAATTATCATATTTCCATGCATCAGTGTGTCTGTATAATATTACTTCTTGACTGCCACCAAATGGTGAGAGATTGATTTAACTCATTTTATTTAACTGTTGTCTCACTGCTTGTCTCACTTTTACAGTCATGCCTTCATGAGTATCCACATTAACTTTTTAAGGTGTGCTAAGCTTTTGCCTTTTTTGAACTGTCGTCCGTCCCACGCCTGCTACAATCACTAGGCTGTAGTTCAGTGTTATTTAACTTCACCATTAACATATAACTTTCTGTCCACATCCTCAACATATCTTTGGCATCCTTCTCATCGTACATGTATCTGTAGTATGAAATGTCTATCTACAGTATTCAGTCATACCCATGCATGTTTTTGGCATTACCTTTTTCGTCTTTGCTACGCTCTTACCTTGTAGACCATATCATTGCTCTCACCATTTACATAAATACTTTTGGGTCTGCTTCAACTTTTTAAAATCATTCAGCCCGTTTAACCTTTCACTTTTGTTCTACAATCACAGCACAGTAATTTTATCCTTCACTTTATTTCTTGTTAACTGTACGATCAGCGTAGTCATACCTATTAACCCACTAAAGTCAAAATACACAATCGTCATTCCTACCCACATATGTTTATTCCAATAAAATTATCTTGTAGTATACTTTTACAGATTCGGCAGCCTTTATTATAATAGGTTTTGTTGCTCTCAGGCTGAAATTATTCTTGGGAGCATGACTTTGACGACAGCTTTCTAGAATCTGCTATTATTTTTTGTTTAGCCTCAGAAAGACACAATCCTCGCAGTACGTTCCTAAGTACTGGCAATTGAATTTTTGCTCGTCTGTCCTTACCAGCGCACGTATACAAGTTACCAAGCTTACCTTTTTGCTCGCTGCTAATAGCCAGTTCTCTCATTTTTATTTATTTAAATAGTTTTGTGCAACCTATAATTTACGGTTTTTTGTGGTTACTAGTTAGAGCTAGCCAACGTAATCACAAGATGAAGACAAAAAACGATTTATCTCAATATACGCAGTTTTCCAAAGACAGAATTGAGCTTGAACGAAAACTTAAATTCGTGAAAGAAGATGAAAGAAAAATAAAAAAAGAAAAAAAAAGACTGTTCTGAAATGGAAGCTACTCTCAAAGTGCAGTGTAGAGTGTTAAATGTGGAACAAACATTACGTGATTTGAAAGAGGACGTAAGTCGAATGCAAACAGATTTAAAGCAAAAGGAAAAGGATTTGATCGAGGCGGAGAAAAGAGTACAAAATGAAACAAAGCAAAATCAAGCCTGGGCTGCATGTTTGAAATCCAAAGAACTAAAACTGCAATCAAATTTTTCGGTGGAGCCGAATATGCATAGAGGTAATTAAAATGCTTATTAAATATATATAATATAGTAATAAATAGTTTGAAACAGTTATATTTAATGAATGTTTAAGTAGCTAGCACATTAGTTGGTAAAGTAATAAGATGCGTAAAATACTATGTAGTAATGATGCCTTTGTTCTTTTTAGGACTTCAAAATCATGAAGTATGGCAAGCTATACAGCGTCGCAAGCGGTATCTTAACAACGATTGTTTTAAATGCAAAGCTTGTCCAGTAATATTCCCGAGGCATGACCGACTTAAACGTCACATGATGAATGCCCACACTCCCAGAATGTAGCGGTACATTTTGCAAAAACGGTAAACTTCAGTGTTTAAGGTAAATAAATTTAAATTATTTTTTTGGCTCTAGATGTCATTTAATAACAGCAATTAAAGGAAAACGTATTACTATGAGCTTAAGAAAAGTACAATTGTTGAATTGATAATCCTACTGATTTAAAGTAGTATAAATGAATGAGTAGTACTAATGTAGTGCTAATGAATACTACACCCAAGATTAGGCAGATAAATAACGTCAGAATCAGCCGGAATGACCCAAGTTTGGGGAGAAATGTTTTATCCGGCGACCCAAATTTGGGCTATGTAGGTTACAACAACCTATTAAATTAATACTTGTACTTTCAAAAATGGTTGTGGCTGTGTATTTTGAAAATACTTGTACACGTATTACGCTAAGATATCCCATGAGTGGGATACTTTGTGATTTAGTCAATCGACCCGACGTCAGGGGTTTAAGCTGAACATATATTTAAATTGATTAAACTAACCGAGAAGCCTGTTACTGATTACCACAAATATCTAATACAAGTATGTGACGAACATGTGACCCAGAACTGGGGAAACTTGCTTTTTGAATTATGAAACAGAGATATTTGTGTAATTCAATAAAATATCAAAGCGACATGCCCTACAATAATCGATAAATAATATAAATAAATGGACAGACTTGCTTGATGTTTTAACTTGTACATGGTGAAATAATAATATGAAGAGCAAGTAACTACATTTGCGCTTTTATCAAATTATCTCGTTAATTACCCCTAAGCCCAGCTTCATTAGTTAGGCTACTTGTACGCATACAACTAATTATATGGAACTCTGCAAAACGTCAGCAATCCCATTCAGTATTCAATTTATTCAAATCAAATTCAGTAAGATAAATTATTATTTAAATTTTATGCCATTCAAGTGCAAGTTTACCAATAGAAAAGGAGGGAGAGCGGAATAAAAAATAATGTGAAGTCGATTGAAGAAAGATAGTATAGAGGTACATGCAGGACAGCGAAAAAATGGTTGCTGTTAAAATAAATCACACGCGGAAAAGTGGTGAGATGTAGTATAGTATGTGTACTATGCCCGGGGACGATCGTCAACCGTTCCTCGGAAGTCGTGAAGGGAGAAAAAAGACCAATCGTACATATGTAGACATGAATTAATTTGAGGTAGTACGGTAAACAAGCAATTGTGTCTCACCCGGAACCATGCCAACAGTGAGGACTGTTCCGTTCGAATGTAATAGGTAGATTGTGGAGGGTGGCAAAGAGGGTAAGTTAAGTAAAAGCAACAATGTTTTCTCTTTTCCTAGTTGAATGAACTGTTTAATTCGTTTTTCCGTTGATTTCAAAATACCCAACAGTGCCTAGTTTATTTAGAAATATCATGACAAATCTGGCTAAGTACCTGTATAGAGACTTGCACCGCTTTTTTGCTAGTAGAACTATGAAAGTAAATGCTTCTGTTCATTCATATAGGAAAGGAGAAAACATTAAAGCTTTTACTCAACTTACCCTCTTTGCCTCCCTGCGAAGTCTACCAATTACATTAGAACTGAACAGTCCTCACTTTTGCCATGGTTCAGGGTGAGGCACCATTGCTTGTTTACTGTAGTACCTCAAATTAATTAATGTCTATATACGTACCATAGATCTTTTTACTCCCTTCACGACTTCGGAGCAACGGTTGAGGATCGTACCCGGGCATAGTACACATACTATACTACACCTCAGCATTTTTCCGCTTGTGGTTTAGTTTTACCTGCAACCACTTCTTCGCTGTCCTGTATGTACCTCTATACTATCTTTCTTCACTACACGTCAAAATCTTTCTTCTTCCACTCTCACTCCATGTGTATCTGTACACTTATATTTGAACTACAGAATATGAATAATAAATAGAATTTGCATTAATTGTCATGCAAATGAGCCTATAAATATGCCCATCTGCATTCGATTGCATACTGAATGGGGTATGCATTCTTTTTGCACGGTGCATTTCACTAGCATTGTGCATGTAATTAGCCTACCGATTGAGTGGTAACTAACGAAATAATGAGACAGATATGCAAATGTAGGCACTTGCTCGCTGCATATCTGTATGGCTTACTCATGACGGATGTATGCATGCAAGTATATACAATTTATTTATAATACATAAGCGCATCTTGTAATAATGGATGTAAGTCTGCGCTTACATATTCCTTTAATACTGCAATAAACACGAAATATAAAAATATTTAAATCAATCAATTTTGTTATTAGGTAGCAATAAAGAATAAAGTGATAGTTTGGTAAACTTGATATCACTATTAGGAATAGCTATATTTTAAATTATTTTTATACTAAAAGTTTAAAAACATACTGTGTTTTGATAACAGGGAATGGCTCTAAGCAAAGAAATTAGCAGCAGCAGTGGATATTATTCTTATTGGATTTAGAAGAACTTACTTTATAAAACAACTAAGACAGTAAATTTAAACAAACTGGTACAGTTGCGATCGTCATACATTTATAATTATGTAGTCGTATGTATAACAATGAGTCTTCTTTAATTAATTATTAATACAAACATTAAACTAGTTTTTATTGCCTTTTTTAAATACAAGGATTTATATGTATTACATTGAATAACGTAATGCTACATTTGTGCGCTAATTTTGTTAACTCTATTTCGTGATATAATTTGTGTATGTGGTTCTCGGTAGCTATACAATAAGTTTTTTTAAAGTTGTCCAAAATGTACCTAATTTTGTTGCTATTATGTGACTACAATAATGCTTTAAAAAGTTTAAATTTAAAATACATTTCAATATTACGCAAATCACTTATGTAAAATTGATTTCATTGATGTAAAAATATACGGATTTCCTTTTTAGGACAATTGTCTTTTAAAATGTCTAATTTAAAGATCAAAGCAAACACCTTTATTTATAGCATACATATAAGGCAAGCTATCAATTTACATTTTTGCGTAGGGCATTTTTAATCACATAATGTCACTCCAGAGTAGTAAAAACGTAAATCAGTAACTTTAATGTGTTTTGTAGTGACGTTGCCTTTTACAGACGTCTAAATTTAAGGTACAGAATAAACACCAGATTAAAATTGTCAAAAAAGGCATGACATCAATTTGTAAAGTCGTATATAGAAAACCTGTGATTTCATCAACCCACCACAAATGCACGTAACTCTGTAAGCCGGATGTTTGAACTATTCCTTTTACAGACATCTAAACTGAAGGACAGCAACAAACACCACAAAAAACATTTATTAAATTTAAAATTCTATATATCTACGTCGTTTTGTAATAATTGCGATGATAACTCTTCAGCCCACTTACATCCACAAAGTAAATCTGCAAACCAGATATTTCTAGTTTTACCTATACCTTATAAAGAAGTGGCTTCACAAGTAGTAGAAAATGGCAATGTCCATATGTGATTAGTGGGCGAGGCGTGCCATAAATTTACCTTTACACACTTGATTTAGTATTATAAGCAATGATGAAATGTTGAACTTAAATTAGTAACTATCTTGCTTAACTATTACTGCGAAACTTTTGACTTGTAATTTATTATGTAGTATAGGAATCTAATGGCCTTTCTTTTAAAATGTGCGCATGCAGAGTTGCAACTAGTTTAAGTACGAAGGCGTTGCATAGCCTTAAAAATTTAAGAACTCACCGTTTGGTGAAGAATCTCAGTTTAGTTCAAGACAGGAGAAAGAAACCACTGTTTTTAGCACTGGTCGTTTGTAAATAAAAGTACGAAGGACGTCACTGCCGTAGCACTCCTTCACAAAACCAAAATCAAGATTGATTTGAAATGGCATTCAAATGGACTTCTATTGTGTTGTAAGCTATATTTGAACTATATACTAGTTTAAAAAACTAATAAAATTCATAGTTATTAATAATACAAATGTTAACATAATTATTCTTTTTGCAGGTTTGCGTCACTAGTTGTTATTCACTACACGCAAAGTAAAAAGACGACAAGGAAAGATGCAACTGAAACTCCTCCACCTGCGTTTCCGGCTAATGGTTGCAGAATTTTAATAAACGAAGTCAATTTCAGTCCAGCCAGTGGACACCAATATATAGAAATCTCCAAATACTGCAGTATTCAGCCTAAGAGAAAAGAACGTCCGATATCAATGATAACCTTTAAAATCATATTTGTGTCTCACAAAGGAACTCTACTTGGAGTGTGCTCATTAGATGGATCTATACAGCAGCCTGACGGAAAATATTGGTTTTACGTGTTGGGGACACCAGGGACAATAAATGCGAACATGCTGGTTGAAAACTGTCAGATTGCTAATTCGGCCCCGGGAAATGCGTTGGCCAAATTTCCTATTGGACAACATTTCCCGGTCGGGATTATTTTACTTTATAATGAAGATGTTAATGTTCTCAAAACAATTGAGCTTGAACTCGAAAACGGGATCTACAAAGAAACTAAACTTTCTAAGCTAATGGAATTTAAAATAATGCAGAATTTGCAGGTAACGCAAACGCTTAGTGGGCACTCTATTGTACAGATAAATACAGAAATAAACAGTTCATGCTAAACTTTGACAAATTGTATTGTAGGACTTCTACACATTTGCGTCTGCTAGTATTTTCCAGTACTGCAGATACTTCCAGACATACTACGAATTCTATTCGTCATCTTGGATACATATACTACGCGATTGGCAATCGGACAACGGAAAAGATTACAGTCTGAACCGATGTGGTTCTACATCCGACGATATTGCTACAAAGCCTCTGCAACCTATGCTGTTCAGGTATGGACAACAAAGTCCAGGGACTACAAATCTGTGTGACAGATCGTTTCCTTATGTTGTAGAAACACAGCAAAGAGTGCGAAAACAACCCCGTATAGACACAACTGAGACGGATCAAGAATATATGTGTTTTTCATTAACAGAGGATTCAATGAATGATGCTAACCTTATTTCTGATCCAGTAATATATCAACGAAATTTGGCTGAAGCAGAAGCGCGAGTAGCTGCTGTACCGCTTAACACGGAGGTACAAACCGTTCCCGAACTTCGGGGTATTCCAGTTACTAATACTGAAGACGATACCGGTAGTAACGAGATGGATGTGGATGAAGTAAGCCAAGGTTTATCAAGTGACGAAGAAATAGACGACACTGTAGTTGACACTCTTCCTACTGCTGAAAACACTGAGAACGTTGAAGAAGATGGCCAGGATACGAACCAACAGCCCAGGAAATTCACTGCTGCACCTTTAAGTTCAGATGAGTTTGATAGACTAGTATTTCAGCGACCAAATAAATTTTTGCCGTCGAATTGTGATAATTTTCCGCCAGCTACCAAGCAGCAGCTGGAAAGCTTACCAGGTAACCCTATTGATCTTAAAGATGTAATGCAACAACCTGTTTGCCACTGGTTTGAGTGGCTCCCGCAAACAATGCAATTTCGTTGTCAGTTTTGCAATTTATTACTTAATCAAAAAATATTGGTTGATAATCATGGAAGTCCGGACATTAACTTCATTCATTGGAGAGGAGTAGGTGTTCTACAGGGTGAGAAACGGAAATCGTTGAACCGTGATACAATAAAAAAGCATTTAGACAATGGGCTTCATAAAGCAGCTGTTCAGTATTTTCAATTGGTAGATCAAGGAAAGAGAGGAACAGACCTTATAAATGCGTTCAGAGAAAAGAATGGTGATTGGTATAATTTTCTTTCACCAACTATCAATATTATAAACGCCGGATTTCAAGCAACGAAAATGGGGTTGAGTTTTTATAGCTTTGACAAACTAACAGATCTGCTAAAACACGAAGGTGTATCTGTTGGACACATTCATCATACAAGCAGTGGCATGGCCAAAATTGTTAACGTTGTAGGAGAATTTATGCACAAAGCGCTAGTTAAAAAATTAATTTTAGGGGACAAAGAGTTAGGGATTACAATTGACGCTAGTACAGATATTAGCGGAAGAGCTGTCTTAGCTGTCCTTTTTCAAACTTTAGATGAATTTAATAACGTTAAAGTATTTATGTACAGGCTTTTGAGTTGTGACAGCGGAGAAGGTGGAGCACAACTTTTTCAAATATTTAAACAATCAATTGAAGATGACGGTTTAGAGAACTACATTAAGACACGCACATTTGGTTATTCTTCTGACGGAGCTCCAGCTGTATCCAAGGTTTTTAGGAACAACTTACAAAATTACGTTAACAATCAGATTATTAGTATTTGGTGCAATTGTCACAAATTTGAATTGATTCATAAACGTGGGTTCGAGCAGCATCCATTTCTTGTGTACCTTGATAAAGTGGTGAATGAGCTTGCATTTTTTTTCAATAGAAAACCAGCAAAGCGAAGGGCTAAACTTAGACAATTTAGTTGGAATCCGATTACTAAAAAAGAAAAACGATGGGAAACAAAAAAAATAATAAAGATAAGGTTTATTGCTAGTAAGCTTCGTGCAATATCTACGTTGATTGAAAACTGGGTTGCTCTCATTAACACATTGGCAGATATCCAACAAGACAAAAGCTTTAAAATTGAGCAAAGAGACAGAGCCAGTAATTTAGAAAATAAACTTAAATCTGGAACAATATTAATAAGCCTTGCATTTGTTGCTGATATTGCTGCTGAAATAGCTGCTGTATCAGTTGCATTGCAAAAATTTGGCACCACTCCTATAGGAAAAAAAAGTATGCGAAATGTGCTTGTGTCCAGAATATCACTTTTAAAAACTTCACGGGGGCCTACACTTAAAACTTTATTACGTAGTTCCGATATGGACGTGGACGATGAAAGTTTTGAACGAATGACCATTAAAAATTTTGAAACTAAAAGCATAAAGTTTAACGGAGTTTCCCTGAATGATCCAGATGAGCTTTTAGACGACTTCAGGCTATATAAAAATCGCGAAGCTTATGTAAACAGTATTCTTGAACAAGTAGACATTTATTACCCCGAAGATATAACAGACCGATTCGAAATCTTTCTCTTTAATAACTGGCCTTCAGATAGTGTCGCACTTGCTACATACGGGGATGACAATTTAGTTGAACTTTGTAAAAAGCTTAACTGGGACACAAAATTTGACATTGATTTTCCAATTTTGTTAAATAATTGGCGACTCCTTAAAAAATCTATTGTTGAAGATAGTCAATTTATTTTCTACTTAAGCAAAACCCCTGAAGAGGGTTGGAGCTATTTTCTAGGTAATGGTGGTGGCGTCTTTTGGACGCCGATTTTAACAAAAATCATTAGCCATGTTATTTCAGTTCCAGCCACCAGCACCTCAGCCGAGTATTTGTTTAGCTTATACTCGGCTGTGAAGACCGTCAGACGGTTTAGCTTGCTCCCACACACTGTAGAGAATATTGTGCGCATCAAATTTAACAAGGATGTAAATTTAACTAGTTTTGACAGTTTTGCGGCAACTCTTGAATTTGTTAAGCTTTATTCAAAAAGCGACGATCGTTCCCGCAGAGCTACATGGGCTAAAAAAAAGCTAGACGAGGAGGCAACAGAAGCCACATTAGATGACGAAACAGACGATGACGATTCAGATGATGACGACTAATATGTTGTAACTCATTTACGTATCGCCCAAACAGGCAGCTATTGTATTTTTTTTGGCTATTACTGTTTTATATGCCATAAATTCAATGTAGTAGTACTACAGTTCAATAATGAGCTACTACAAAAACCAAACAATTACTAAAACTACTAAATAGAAAGAATAATTAGCATTTTAAAAACGATTACAACGAGTACACCAATACGTCATTGACTTAATACAACTCTGGCCTATATTACTTTTAAGATGTTTTCATTCTGGTAGTATTGCACTGTTACCATACTCTACTATGGTTGAAAAATAAAAAAGTACTATGTACTACTATAAAAAGAACCCTGACATGAGTTAATTTGTGCTTAAAAAACCCTAATGCAATAAGAATTATAATTTTGAATTTTGTGAACATGGTAAATGCAATCAGATTTAGTACGTAGCAAGATACTAGGTATCAAAATATATACTTGTATGGCATATTATTATTGTCAGTAATCCTTACAATATGTAACGTTTTAGCTCGTGTTAGCAACTACTTAATTTACTAATTTCGAAATATACAAAACATGTTTTTTGGACGCCAAAAAGTAAAAATAATTATGTGGTATTGATAATTGATAAATGAAATATTGCTAAGAAAAAGGATGCTTTGACAAAATGTAATAAAATTCAATAAACCCTTTAAATGTATCAAAGATATAAACATTACAAATTTATAACACAACTAGTTGCTTTAACGAAACAAATATTTTAAATAATATAAACAAACATTGTAAAAGCGCCGGTAATCAAAAAATAAAACATTTAAAACTGTTGAACATTAATAAATGTAGAATATTAAACAATGGTCAAGACAATGCTGTCATAATTTTTTGGGTCATAAATTGTTCTAATAGCATACATAATTTTGCAACATACGAAATTAATACATTTATATGCAAAGTATAATACAAAATATGAAATACAGTTTTTTAACATGTCAACAAAAAAAGTAGTCCAGCTTGAGATTTGATGATAGGTTATCGAAATATTTATATGAAGATTTGTATTGTTGGATGTTGAAATTGCTGGTGTAATAGCGTCCAAATGTATACTGAAAAACAAACAGACAGAATGCTTTTTTGTTTTGAAGATATTTCTAGTTTTAAATTAAATTTCAAATCAGTTGTGCGTAATACATACCTAGTTAATTCGGAATTATTTGAGCATGTACTCGGAGAAACAGTTGTAAGGTTGTACTCAGAAATTTCATCAAGTGAGCGGCACGGGCTTATTTCCATCGTTGTGAAGTCACAATTGGTCGTAGTTCGGCATAAACTGCATGACAAAATAAGGGCGCATAATCCAACTATAAAAGCATAATTTAGTTCAGCATTAGAAATATTTAGGAACATTTGTAACATTTGCCGAGTCTGGTCAGACTAGACTTGGGACCGGGCTAGACTTTTTAGCTTTTTTGGTCTCACTATCTAACTAACTTTGGTCTCTCTGACTAAACTAGACTAGCCATTGGTTGGAAAAATTGTTAATAAACTAAACAAGACTAACAAGGGCCTTGGAAAAAATGACTTGTGTTGGCTAGACCAGCGGCGATTTTTCCCATGTTAACCTTTTCGAAACGGCAATATTTTTAGTTTTACATCTTTTTAAAAGTAGTAATTTCCAGTTTTAAACATTTTGAAAACAATGATTATTAGTTTTTGCCTTTTTTGAAATTGTTAATTAATAGTTTTGACCTTTTCAAAAACGATGAGTTCGAGTATTTGCCGTTTTGGAAAAAGATAATTTATAGGGTAAAGGCTTGTAATTGTAGTTTCCTTGCAATTGTGGTCGCTTAAAATAAAATGTTGAAAACCAACAAAAACGTAAAAGGCATTCCCATCATATTGTTTGTTGTTTTTTAGAGTACCTTGGGTGTGATTTGTTTGGGAAAACTTTGAAAACTTGGAAGTAATGGATTCTAACCAGAAACCAAATATTATTATTAAATATTATTATTATTAGTTAGAAAACTAGGGACGAAACTCCCTTATGTTTAGTCGTACTACGACCGTTTTTCAATATGTTCTGTTCGTTTGTGTGCAAGGGATGAACAGTCAAACGAATTCGTTTTCTCTCACAAGTTCCTTTAGTACGTATAGGTAGTGTGGGTGAAAAAAAAATTGAATTAATTCATTAGTTTTTGAGTTATCACTCGTCATATAAAATTTCAGAATTTGCTGACAGGGCTTGTAAATGTGGTCGACGTCGACAGTAAGCTTGAAATTGTGGTCTATCTAAAATGTAAGTTTAATTTGCTCCATGACATAGTTTAAAATCGATGTCACTATCAAATGTTTAGCACACTTTAAAAACGGTTTTCTTGGTTTTAGTCTCTTTTTCTGCATCAAAATGGGGAAGAAAAAGACAGCCGTTAAAAAGCACCTGAAAAGTAGTTGAGGGACTTTGAATTGCAATAGGAACTTATTTTATTCTTCTTTGGTTTTTATAACATAATATTGTTGTTGAAATAGTTTCCATGATATTTTGCTAATTAATGATAATATATTTAAATACTGTGCTAGTCACGGTCCCGACATTGTTGAAAGTTGCTTTTCTTAGACTAAAATCGCTATTAATACAAAAGTAAAAGTAAAACGAATTTCAAATTTAAAAATTTCTTTGATGTTCGATTATACGACATTTTATGTGTAAATTTTGAGCTGATGCGCATATTTTTAATAGGAATAATTGACATTCTAGTACGTACCACAGTTACAAGTTTGCCGACTATTGGGAAAGCATTTCTCCATACTTTAGTAATCCTCATACTTCTACAGGTTCATTCCATTTTCTCATTTCACAAGTTTTCACTATTTTATTACTGTGTGAAGGCTTTCAATAATCCTTCACAGCTCT
>JAQFZC010002572.1:0-22429 GCA_034695205.1 Dicyrtoma fusca
TAAACAAAAACATACATAATAACCTTAACTACTAACTACGTCAGAATTGAGAGCATGTCATTGCTGCTTCCTGCTGCGAAGCTTACTTACAAGTACTATATGCACCAGAGTTAGCAAACACCGGGGATTTGAAAACTCTCACTTTAAAATGAGAACTCTAATCTCTAATTTCCTTTCCAATAGCACTTTACCTCCAGAAAGTTTAATGTTTGCAAACATTTTAAAATGAGACAGAAATTCAAGTCAGTCCTTGTTAATCGGTTGTACTTGGTATGATACGACGAGTTTTATAAAACACGGACATTAGGGTAGGACGGGGGGGGGCAAAGTTGCCAGGTTTATTATACCGCTTTGCGAACTCTATTGTGCACTACGTGTTGTAGAGAATGGACATACCTTTGAAACTCTGGGTCTCCTCATTTGTCATTTGCAGTTTTCCAATCAGTGGAGGCCGATACTTCATCCAGTACTTTCGTTAGCAAGGTATGACTGACTCGATGAGGATATTCAGCATCTGAAACTAGTACAGCCGACAATCCATCGTCCCTTACGTACACGTGACATAAATACTCTGCAATAAATCATTACTTAAATTACTTTAGTGTCTAATGGATTTGAAGCAGAAAATAAGCGGTGAAAAGACGTCAATCGCAGCATTTACAGCACGCAAGTACCTATTTCACATTTCTTTAAAAGTACAAGCTAATATACCCGAAAGTAAAGCCCCAAATCAATAACCCCCCCGAATAACACAACCTGTGTATGAGAAAGTTATTCGAGCAGAGGGGCCATTTAGTGCTTTACAGTAGCTTTGCAATTGTGTTACTACATACTAATGACTGGCCCTGTAAATATTCTGATTTAAAAAAAAGTATTGATTTCCCTTCTGCAATTCCCTGGTAATATACCGTATTTCGTTTCGCTTGTTGAACTTGTTAGATGCATACCTACTAATAATTTGCTTCCTACCATTATTGATAACAGCCTTAGATGCTAAAAGTTGTACAAAACAACTGAACTAATGTAAGTACTGCAAACATTTTTAATTGGACAGACTGGCTGCGTTGTGGACGATTGGAAATGATAAAAAGAAACTAAAGTATAACTCACCCTGTTCTTTGATAGACTGATGGCCTTTCCAGGTAGCGTTCTTTCAACTAGCATTTGTGAATTGAAATTTTTGATACTGATGTTCTTTGAAAAAATCCAAATGTTTGCAGATTGTAGGCACGTTTCGTGTATAATTTGGAAGTTCCAGCTAGAAACTGAGGAAAGTTGACCGTGACCTCAAGTCAGCGTCCAGCTCCAGGTCCTGCAGTGCAGAGTGCACACATCAAAGTTGGATTTTAAGAACCCGTCGCCAACTACGAAGTCTGTACTCTGTAGCGTGCATCTATTTTTTTTATTGTAAGTTGACGCGTTTGGTACGCGGACGCTGATTCGTAGTTGCAGTTCTCAATTCTTACGCAACATGTACATAATAATACAGTGGAAAAGATCAAACAAATCACATTTCTTCTCATGTGCAAGCATTGAGAATAGTCGAATATTTTCAAAGATATCCAGCTCTAAATTTAGTTTTTACCACCCGCTGAATGTTTTCTGCAATTGGTGCTCTCAATAAGTTAAAAAGGTTATTGGACTTTAGAACGTTCCTAGTATTGTTAAATGCATATATACTATCAGTGGTAGATTATTGTCCTCTGATATCAGGAGCAAGGGGAGAAACTGATTTACGATGTCTCCGAAGGAGATAAAATAAGATAATTATGTTATTTTCTAGTGTAAAGAGTGGTGTGGTAGACGAAAGTAGATTACTTGAAAAGGCAAGCATTTAATCTGTACCTGAGCGAATATCGTATTATTCTTTGACATTTGTATTTAAGATTTTGTAGTTTGGAACATGTATAGTTGACTTGAATAATGTGTTTTCGTACAAGGAATCAGTGCGGCAGACAAGGTCTAGTACACAATGTTTGCTTGAAGATAAGTTTAAATTTAAGACCGAACTGTATAAAAAGTCACCAGTATTTAGAGTAGTTGAATTATGGAATGCCCTACCTGAATATATTAAGGATCAGGCTGAATTATGTGGTTTTAAAAGTTCGCTGTTTGATTGGTATGTACGAAATAGGGTTACAAATTTGTTTAATATGGATCGTCCACCTTAAAAGGGTAGCAATCTGTCTGATTTGGATGCAATTGGCTTGTTCCTGGATGTTTGTGTGTTTTTAATTTGAATTGCATGTTTGTATTAGCATTATTATTATTTTCTAGTTTGTAGGTCCGTCATTGGAAATCAATACTTATGTACTGAATGACTCGACAATAAAGCTTAACTGAAACTGAAACAGTCCTGTTATCCGTTTATTAGCCAAGCCGGCCGTTAGTTCGAGCTTTAAAAACTTTAAGTATTTCTGCTGGTACTTAATCAGTCTCTTTTGATTTAGTAGTTCTTATTTCTTTTAACCTAATTGTTCTACTAAAAGTATTGTTTTGTTTTGTTTTTAAAATTAGGTACTTTAGCATTCGCTTTGGCAAACAAAAATTTGGAAAATGACTTTTCCCTGTTAACACTGGGTCAGTTTTGTATTTTCTGCCTTCTGTCGCAGTTCTTTGTTCCTGTAGTACAGTCGTCTTAAAAAATCTCCTTTCACTTTCTGTTCCCTATACTTGACTGTATATGCTATTTCCCGCAAACGTGACTGGTTTTTCTGCTAGGTGTAGTGGGGTTCTTCCGAGGATATAATGACTTTTTTTGTTTTTTCTTTTCTGAAATTTTGGCTTGTTTTCTCTTTGAGTTTTGATTTCCTGTCTTCTATTGATATCTTTCCTGTAGCTGGAGCACTCGTTAATCTGGTATAATAAAAGTATATTCTCTATTTTCCTTTTTTCAATGAGAAAAGTGCATTTTTGTGGAGCCTAATTTTGCTGTTGGTACTTGTTTTGTCGCCAAGCCAAGGATAAAAAACGTTCACTATGAAAATCAGGCAATGCATAAATGAATTACCAAGTAAATACATCACCAAGCTATCAAGTGACCCCGTCCTCCTACCTTCACTCAAATCAATGAGACTGCGAGTCTCCTTTCAAGCTGCAGTTGGAAAAAGAACAACCTCTTGATCTGACGCCCGGATAAAGGACTGAATGCGAGGTTATAGCGAGAGTTGTGGCTCCTGCTTTAGACTAGGATTTTCGGTTGCAAAGTGTGGGTTTAAAGAATTTAAACCTTACAATTGACTCAAAATTTCAACCAAAAAGTGTTGAATTCCTATTTGCAGTTGGCTTTCTTGACCTCGCTGAAAATTTCATTTGTAATTATGAAAGTCAATTTGATTTCAAATGCTACGACAAAAAGACTAGCCACATAACTTAGAAGGCATGGTTGATTTGCATATGTAATGTAAATCGAATAATTTACGCCTGTTGTGGTGAAAGATAACTGAAGTAATACGGCACAGGAAATCATACAAAGTGCAATCGTTCGGGCTGCAGATGTTTCTTTTAAAATATTATGTTGTGTTGTGAATGCTCATATATGCGATATGTGCCCTGGTCTCAACCGTGCTAAATTGAGTATTTCTAAGTGGCCTCAGTCGCGGGGAGTTTGTTGTACTAAGATGCTTGTTAAAAGCAAAGTTTGAGTTCTGACTGCTCCTCACAGTCCAGAGTAACCAAGTGTCTTTATTATAAAAGTTGACCCGTATATATAACATATCACATAGATGTACATATAACATTAACTATATTAAAACCTTTCCGGTCCTTGTGTCTCTTGGAGACACGCTTACAATAAAGCCGAGGCATATTGCAGATTTTGCCTTTTTTAATGACAATAGAGCATTTTTCCTTCAAAAAATGAAATATCTTTAAAATATTTAAAACATTTTTATATTACTGCTTTTCATTAAAGCAATCCATGTGCAAACTTTTTTGAAATTCAGTTCAGCGGTTTCCTGCCAAAAAACATTTCTTTAAAAATATTTAGCATTGCGTAAATGGGGAAACACCATTTTTTCATTTTAAAAGTTGGATGCTATTTATTGATAAAATTTCATAAAAACTCACTACTATGTGAGCAAACTACTGCGGTTTCATAGATGATTTCGGAAATTGTCCTACTGCAAAAAGAAGAGTGCTGCAATAACTTATAAAACTCAAAAATGGTTAGCGATATTTAAATGCTAGACTAAACTGACGCAAGCCCATGTTAGGCATTTTCAGTTTACAGTTGGTTATTGTTACTCCATTCAGTTTTGCCCACGGGACATTTTCATTTTTAAGTAAAAAGTACAAAATTTTTGAAAAGTTTGGTAACTCCCTTATCAGAGGAGCGTGGACGACAATTGTGCTCATAAAATTTCAAAACGATTATCTTTAGTCAGTGAAACCTTTGTGAAAATCAGAATTTAAACCTGCAATTATTACATCGTATAAACGATTTATGGAGAATATTATCAGATAAAGGCTTTATAGTGGTACGTTTTTATTTAAAACAAAGTAAAACCTGTCCTTCAACGAGGATCGCCTAACGTACACAGAGTACGTTTGTTACGCATTTTTAAATTTTATAAGTTAATGCTACACTCCTATTGTTTGCAGTAGGACAATTTCCGAGATCATTCGTAAAACCGCAGTAGTTTGTTTAGATAATAGTGAGTTTTCATGAAATTTCATTAATGTTCTGCAATTCTGCAATTCATTCAATTCTGCAATATCAAAATCTGCAATGTGCGATTTGACATGTTAATGCTGACCACGCACCGCTGCGCTGACACAACTTATGTTGTTGGTGTCATTCACACGATCACACATCCTGTTGATCGTTAGAGTTTCGGACCAGAAATGCTTCGCCTGCATTTCTGTACCGACTACACTCTATGTTACGGACCGGACGGATGTCTCTAAAGTTATCTATTTACTGCATGTTCTTAACCTCGAACACTGGTTTTCTATTTAGTACTATAATTACTAACTCAACCCAGAAGTCACGGCTGATAGTGCTCTAATTGTTGTGCTTCTCAAAGAACCGAATAGTAATAGTGAAAGATATCAGTATTATGGGAAATAATAAGGTTGAATCCTCATGGGCTCCAGTATAATAGATATTATACTATCAACACAAAACAACATGAAAATTAGTAACTATCGCTAAATAAGGCCTAAGACTAATACCTGGAAAAGTTTAAACGTAGGACCTCAAATGCCAACGCCTCACGCTCATGTTTCACGAAAAGATACTAGGAAACTCAAGAGAACTAATCCCCTTTGTTAAGGATGTTACCCCAAATTATTAATACTATATCATCAAATATTCTACACTTGTTGTTTGGCATTGACATGCAACATTATGTTAATTAACTTTGCAGGAGCTAAAAGCTGTTCAACCTATGGGCCCGTACAATATAGTAGGTTATTCTTTTGGAGCTGCATTGGCTTATGAAATCGCACACCAACTCACCAGCCAACATAAGGATAAAGTAACGTAATTTTTTGTCATCCTAATTTTAACAGTTTTTAAACAATCACCAATGTTAAATATTAATTGAAACATAAACGTTCCTGGCGTAATTTAATATAGCAATTTATTCGCGATTTTTCCAGGATTAAATGTTTTTAAACAGAACTTCTTAAAAATGCTTGCGTACTTTAGTTGTGATTTTCAATAGGTCTATTGAATGATGGTGCTTATTTCTTGCAGGTGGAAAACTTGATCCTTCTAGATGGTTATCTTGGTATGGCTAAAGAAACGAGGTTGAGGCAGTTAGCCAACGTCATTCTTAGTGGTCTACAGTATCAATTGAAATTTTCGGATACGGAGAAAAAGGTTAGTTTTTGCTATGCAATTTTGAAGGTTTTGCTTTTAAAATAAAAATAATAAAACTTTTCTACTTGATTTACATTAAAGTTACGCATTTTATTATTATGCAGGCGTACCAGGAAATACTAGAAAAAGCAGACAGACAAAAAGTGTTTCCGTTTGCTCAAAACATTTTAGATATCCATTTGACCAGCCCAAGTAAAGAGTTGAGAAAAATATGGGGCCTAGCTGTGACAGCAATAATTTTACTTTTCGAATACGAACCTTCCCCTGGCTTGGACTCCAACGTTCATTTTATTATGGCTAAGAACTCATTACTTCAGGAATTTGACGAATCACCAGACTACCATTTCCATAAGGTACTATTTCATCTAAAAATGGATCGGCTCACATAATTAAATTAAAATACTATATAAATTAATTAATTATTGCTTAAACGTAGTTGTGTGCCAATCCCATGTCTCTTCAGTATGTGTCTGGTAACCACACATCTCTGCTGGAGGAACCATTTTTGCAAGAAACAGCTGACGCGGTCAATAATATTCTGGAGTCCAAAAATACTCAATATGACCCTCGAAACAATAACTGAGTAATCAGTTAGTCTTGCATTCTGCTTAAAGCATAGACTTAAAAGAAAATTTTTAAATCTTTTTAATGTTCAGAAAATGATTGTCTAGTGTGATTGTATGTATGCAATTTGCCATTAGTAAAGACACTATTTACTATGCACCTTTATGTCAATATAATATTTTGTGTTAGGATAGATCAAACGTTTTCGTCTTTCACGTTTTGCTTACAGTTAGATTACTCAACCGTATAGCCTTTACTGCCAAATATGCACACATCTTTTAGGCGAGCATGAAATTTGTTACCTTTTTGAAAACATGGATTTAGAACATAGCTGCTCTACATTGCTCAAACAATACTTACTGTGCCGGCCAGCCAGAGTTGTGCACGGTTTTGAAGTTGGCGCTAGTTTTTGTGTGGTAAATAAATGAGAAATACTACAGCCTATAGTATTTTTAACCTGTCCCGCACACCTCGTCATTATAGAAACCGACACGACTCGGTTAAAAGAAATTATAGTAGGGCCATTTTAAAATTTCCCAATACAAATTCTTTCCGGAAATTACTGAATTTCTTTTAGAAAAATGTTTTTATTCCACCATGCTAGAACCGTATAATATTCGTGAACGTTTGATACTATTACAGGATTTATGAATACAATTTCTTAATAATTGCATTTCTAAAACATTTTTATAAAAATGCAATGCAATTTCTCTAATAACCTATACAATCATCAAAAAAAACGAATCATACATCCATAAAGTTGAATGTCATTTATTCATTACATTTCCACGTCATCGTTTTTCCCCTTTTGTCAACAAACAGTCCCTTTGACAACTCGTAGCACAAGCAACCTCTTTAACAATTAAAGGCGAAAAAAGAAAAGTCAACAGTATTGACTTTCCACTGACACACAATTACTTTTACATTTTTCAACTTTGATAATTAACTAGTGGCTGATTTTCACAAAAAGCTGCTTCTGATTTTATTTTAAAGGTTGTGTCCGCCTACGTTCATTGCAAGTTCTGTGAAACGTATGACTTTAAATTAAAAAATAAACCGTACTAAACGATAGTTAGCTGCAACCTTACATTTCGGTGTTCACAGTACACATCTAGAAGCAACTATGAGTCTACTATAGTTAATTGTGAGTGTTCAAGTTACTTCCAAGTTGCAGGAACGTAAAACTGAATCTATTAAAAACTCATGGGAGGATGGGAACTAAATACAATTTTAACGCCAAAGTAAGTGACAGTGAAGATGAAAACTATAGCACAACTGTCTGACTGAGTTTATGTAACTTGGTTATTTCAAATAACGTTTTAATTGTAATAAAAAATGACAATCCTCGTTGGACGTGCAACAGTAAAGTGAAAAAAACTGAGCTGAAATCACATTTGAAATATTTCTTCCCACCTCGTATAATTGTAACGAACTATAACGCGATTGGCGAAGTGGTCAGGCGAACAGCCAGCGTCGTCAGCTCAGTGCGTACAACATAACCAAAATTGCCGGCAGCATCAGCGATCAGCTTGACAGCCAGACAGACGCTATATTGCTATATAGGCATGGTGCAACGCGCGTATGTAATATATGGTGCTATGCTGTACTGACGAGAACTCATTTCGTCGAAGCAGTACATAGAGTGTGCGCAGATGCGGGCTAATTTCCTTTAGGAAGCAATGCATTTTTCCTAAACGACTAGAAGACTAAAGGCATAACATGTTTTCTTTAAAGATATTTTAACTTTTTCAGTTAAGCAAAATCATGAGTAGATTCAGCTATGACTTGATGAACGTTTACGAACAGAAATGATTTGCTTTTTCTTTCAAGATTAGTACCACGTGGAAAATAATTTTTTTTTAAGAAGCAAATTGAAAATTTTTAATGATACTAACCAAAACGAAATAACCAACTACTTCTTAAGGGAACCTAGCCTACAGAAAATTTCTTTTAGGATGCTACTTCTACATAACGTGCAAGGTGGTTTACAGGTAACTAATTGGCCGTGCACAACTCTGGCTGACCGAGACCGAGACAGTAGGTATTTATTTTTGCTACTCTTTAACCCGCACAAAACCAAACAAGAGGCAAACTCTATCATTTGCTTCAGTAAAGTTTCGGGCCAATCTATTACACTAGCTCAGGATGACAAGCTTTAGGATATGCACTTATCCTATAGCTTGCATTTTTTGAAATGTCTAGATAGATATAAATTAAAATTTTGACAATTATAAAGATAAAGTACACAATCTTCAATTTTAATATAATTAGTTTTCGTTTAACAGGTTGTTGTTTATAATGTAAACTAGTATTATACATTGATAACGTATAGCATAAAGAAAACAATATATTTACACACTGGCAGCGGTGCAACCGTCAAGATGGATATTAACTACGAAGAACAACTTGCGTCCTTGAATCGTCGAATATTTACAGTACTTGCAGTAAACGGTAAATGCACGTTTTACAGTCCTGAAGTATCTATCAGTCGTTATCGAGCATCATCGTCTGTTTCGACATGGTAGGATCCTTTTTTTAACGCTCTGCAAAAGTTGTAAATATAGTCTCTGGTTTCACATGCGGATAAATGAAACCCTGGCTAAATCAGCTTAATAAATTAACTTGCACTAGTTAATTACGTCCAGTAAAAGAAAGAAAAGTCATCTTGACTATTTCGAAAATGATGCGCTGTGGTTATTAGCTAGTTATGTTATTTGCTTCAAACGATTTAAACCGAATTATTTTTTAAACATTTTGGAAATTGTGTCTACCAAGCGACAAAGTCGAATCAATTACAGTCAATTGCTTGACAATAGTTATCTAACGTCCCAGTGGAATAATTTCTTTAACGTCAGCAGGTACGAGTTGTGTATTGTATAAACAATTTAATTCACGTGCTCTGGATTTATTGATTTCAGTTTATGAAGGTACAAAGTAGTCTGGAGTAGTCTGGAGTCTATAGGCATTCCAGGTTAAATACTCGGAGCTGTTATACTTGCATGTTCCAATTGATTAACAAAATACATGGCAGAATATGGACGAACATTCATACCCAACAACGCGGCAAATAGATATTAGCGTGACCTCGGCCCAAAAACTCGTGTTGAAATCATGCAATCGGCATTTAAGGACAACAAGCACTATTTATCTGTTATTCCGCAATTATCTGTTTAATTGTAGTTAAGGCGTAACAAGCAAAATTACTGTGAAAGTAATTTGGCTACTATCCTTTCTAGACAGGTCTATTCCTGGGAATAAGTGTTCCCTTTGTGTATCTGACAATTAAGCTATTCACATTTTGAAGTGGTCGCCTGAATTACAGTATACATACTTGCATGATAATACATAACTCCAGTTACAGTCTGTTAAAGCCCTTTCTGCATCATTTTATGTAATTTCTTGGTTTGAATCCGTCGCTTAGTTCAAGATTAAATTAAAAGACAATGCTGCTGGTATAGTCAGTCGTGAGTTGTGATAAAGCCAAGGTATTCCTAAAGTCGCTTTTCATCATATTAGAAATAACATTATTTTTATACCGAAAAAATAACAATGGGAAACATGATGGCATTTAGAGCTCTGTCAAATGTTGGTCTTTTATTATTTGAGTTCGATTCAACAACAAACCGAGCAAGTTGGTTGTCCACAAGGTGGAAAGTGCATTTGCAGAAAATTTATTTTGGCATTTTTTTGTTTTATTTTGCCAATATGGTACGCTCAATGGTTCCAATGCTGCAAACACCGACGGCGGATATCAGCTTTGACCATTTTTCTGTACTGTTTTTATTTATGTGCGGCACTGCTCACGTCCTTGTTCTAGAAATAGTTGGACTGCAGTATACTAATGAGTGGTGCATTGTCTGGAATGAAGTCCACAGAAGTCTGAACAATTCCAGAAGAAAAATTAACTTAAAAAAACTTACCAAGCAACAGCTGTTACTAATGTTTCTGCCAGTACTTTATTTATTTGCATGCCTCTTTGGAACTACATTGGTCTTGAGTGTTCCGGACAGACCACAGCTTATATTTCAAATTGTACCGCTGAAGTATCAATCTAGAGCTAAGTACTTATTTTTAGGCGTTTTCGAATTTATACTGACATTTTACATGTCAGCAAAACTTTACATTGTTATCTACTTCCATTTGATTTTCCTTGAAAGCACACATTCAAAATTATGCTTGGAAACACAAAGACTACAGGGTTTGAATGATAAATGCACGACGAATTTTTTTAAAGAAACGGCTTTGTTACAAAAACAAAAAACAATTTTAATCAGTTTGTTTAATCATTGCAGTTCCAAAACAGTTCTGGCTTTTAGAATATCGTACCTCTCAGTGTCCATTTGTGGATTGTTTATTTGTATACAATTTGTTAATCAAGTTCCATTTGCAGCTGCTTTTAATGGATTTATTGGAGTTGCTAGTAGTATGATTTACGTTGTGAGCTATGAAAAAGCCTTTAAGATTCCGGAGAAACTAAGTCTGCTAATATCACTAATTTTCGCCAAATGTGGAATTCGAAATGCAGGTAAAACATCAAGCATCCGAGTCTTTTGCAAAACTAGTAGAAGCTCATGCTTTTCCCCGAATCTATTGGACGAAATACATGATCCACGGCTGAAATACCTGAATGTTGTGCGATGGGGGAGAACAGCATATTACAGACGCGATCTGGAAGCTATTTACGTTTCAAAATTACTGCGCTGTATCCCATGCAAAGGAGTACAAGTTGGAGGATTTAGTTTCATGGAAAAAACTTCCACTCTGCTTTTTATTGAATTTATAGTTTCCAAAACTGCTAGCTTGTTGATTGCCTTTCAATAGGTAATTGAGCGTGTATATAAACTTCGACAAACAGGCTGACGGTAGTAACAATTGGTTGGACACCGTGTTTCACGCATACATGATTCGTAGAGTTAAAATGTAAATATAATTTAAAGTTAAAGCTTTACTGTTAATATTTTGAGTGCTCTTAGGTAGTAGTTTTGTTTTCAATCGCACTTGCTTGTAAATAGCTATTTATTATGGCAACATTCGGTACTGGGATGATCCGAGGTAGTGTTAAAATACTAATTATGCTAGAATCAATCTGAATAAACATGTATGCTTTATGTAGTACGATGTGATTTTGTGAAAAATTAAACTGGTTCGCTTCTAAAAAGTAGGTTTAAAAATTAAGTTTAAGTTAAGATTCAATTTAATCAAAGACGCGCCATGAATTGCATTCCGTCCTTTTACGTTTATTTATGGGGAAGTTATGGGGTAGGGTAGAACCTGGTAATTGTGATATTCATTTAACATTTTTTTAGGAATGCTATTATCTTAGACATCGTATGTTGCATATAATTGTTGGCACTAACGTTTTAAAAACCAAAGTTCTGAACGACTGAAAACCATCGTAACAACCCAAAAGTCATGATGTGACAGTTCCTTATCTTTGTTTTCTGTCAATTGGTGCTTGAACTTAACCTCAATCAAATCACTCAGTGACATTTACAAAGCAGCCTGAACTTATTGAGCGTCGGTTGTGGTAAGTATTTCAAATAAATGAATACATTAATTGTAGTGCTAGGGTAGAGGCTTTTAACGGTGGTTTACTTGTAACTGTGGTCGCTTGCAACAAACCACTGAAAGAAGTAATTTTCGCAGACAACCTTTTATGCATTTAATAGAGTGAGCCTCAGAGTACTTTAGGTGTGACTTGTTTCAGGAATGTTTGAAAACTCATAATGTGGGAATATTTAGAACGAAGCGTATCCAAAAACTGTGAAAACAAGTTCGTTTTCTCCAGTTTCCAGGTTGACACTGGCAACATAAGAGACGACGAAAGCACTCAGTTTTTTCCCCAGAAGTTGGCCAGGACAGTTGATTTGGGGTACGATAATCAGATTTAGTATTTTAATTTTAGTTTTTAAGATCTGTACTATCCAACAAAATATCAAAAACTTTTGAGTGGTCTTCTAAATGTGGTCGGGGTTAGTCTTGCAACGATAGTCTACCTTGAATTTGGAATTTATGCTTGTAAATTAAAATATTTTACTTGTCATTCCATGCGGTATGATTTGAAAGTTCCTGTCCGAATTTTGATTGAAAAAAAATTGAAAGCGTAAAAACAGGAAAAAGTCATAATTCTATTTTAATATTTTTTAAAATCCTTTTATCAAATTCAATTTTTAAAATTTTGGTTTCAATTGAGACTTTTCTTTGCTGAAGACGCTCACGTGTAGACATGTTCTTTGGGTATTATTTTAATGCAAAATGCATAGTCCTACGGTTTATGATTGCTGACAAATTAAATTGAAATCAAAACAGATAAAAAACAGTGGATAGTCCTCAATGTGGTTACCTCCTGTTTCACATATTTTAATACGCTTAAATGTGCAAAACTAATTTAAATAGTTCAGTTTTTGTAACGATGAATATATTGTTTATTATTTCTAATGCTGAATGACTTGTTTGTAAGTTGAAGGCTTGTAATTATGGTCGGCTTATATTTGCTGTACACGCACTTATTTCTTGACTGTCAAAGGTCAGTCAAAATCTGACATACCTTCTATAAGAAGTGTTATACCCGAAGATTCCAGACCATTTGTGTTAGATTTTGATTGATCTTTGAAACTGAAGAAAAACTAGGGGTACCACAATTGCATGCCATTCGACCACAGTTACAAGACCTGGACTGAATTTAATTGAGTCTAACCCTGTCCCATAGGGATGCATTTTTTAAAGTCAAATGAAGGCAAAATTATAAAATGTTGCATCATATTGTGTGAAATTGGTTACGGAATGTAACCCTGTTATTTATTTTGTTCTACGGTAGCACGTTATGTATATTATTATACAAAATCGATTGTACAATATTTACATTATTTTACTACGCGTACACGATTATGAGAATGCTTCAATGATTTCGTGCGAAATGTTGCACACATTTCGACACAAACGCAGGCGCGGATCCAAGGCAGTGAAAAGGTGGCGCCCCCAATGAGAATTGTTTTTAGCACTGCTAGGTATTAGGTATATTAGAATTTTTACAAAATCAAAAAATAGTATCATTTAGCATCTCCTTTTATGTTTTAGCCCAACCCCCAAATAAACATTTCTGGATCCGCGCATCGTTACTCGCGTCGATCACAATTGCCATCAGTGTTCCTGTTTGAAATGATTCCAGCTCGTGTCATTGAATTAACCACTAATACTAGTTTAGTTGGGGCCGATTTCAAATTTTTTTCCTGATTAATGTTAGTACGTACAAAGTTGTTACTTGGTTTTTTTCAGGTTGGAAATATAGTTAAGTAAATAATTTTTAAGGGTACTTAAACATTGACTGCGTAAAAATAGATCACAATTAAATGAAAAAGAAATAGAAAATTGGGTTTATACACTTTGTATGTCATTCAGGCGAATACACCCATGGACTAGTGTCGTCAACCATCGTTTCCTTTATTATTTCTGTTAGTAAACTTTGTATGAGGTTGGGTACTACTTATGGGGGTTTCCCCCCGCCAGGCTCCGGCTTTTTGGGGCCATCAACACCTGCAACAGGGGCCTCGGAAGGAAGAGACGGAAAAACCCAGTGGGAAATAACCGCTCTGTAGTGTGCCAATCGTAAAGGATTTTAGTCACGCCAGGAAATGAACCTGGAACCTATTACGTAAGTTATATGAGCCGTCACAGCAGCAACACGTACTTTTAAGTTGTAGTGAAATAATTAACAGCAATAAGTGTGCATATTAACACACAGATTTGTAACACACACTAAAATCAACGCATAATTTTACAGTGTAATTAATTATCCACACACACTACTCCAACCATAGTAATTGTCATGAAAATTGGATAAAATATAAAATAAGCGGTTAAAAGATACGCGATAGCGACTGTACAACAACTGAAGGAGTTCATACTATTAATCCGGGATAAGGAACATGAAACGGATGCTGACATACAGACACTTAAAGCCAATACAGTCGAAAAGCTAATTCCAATTGTGCACAAAATGATATATCTTGAGAATCAACTCGTAACTCTAACATCTCAAGCAACAGAAATCATTCAGCCTATAATGCTACGAATTGACAAACTTGAAAAAATCAGAACTATAAAGCGCTTCACTAAACAAAACCAAACTACAAGGCTTACAAAGCCCAACTACAAGCCCTGCAAGAAAGAGACACATTACACATAATTTATTAAAGCGAACATAAGTAATTGAATCAGAAATCTCAAAGAAGCCCCAATGCGTAGAACTGCCTAAAGCTCATCAGATTGTGTTTTACGGAATCCTCAAATCTTATGAAGAGAATGCTAGCCATCTACAGAACAAAATTAAAATTGTAATGCGCCTTATTAACTCTGAACACTTTAGCTTTGACACAGTCGAACGAATTGGGACACCACGCAACGGTAATACACGACCTATACTTTTGCGGCCTGCGCTTATATGCAGCTTTGGGAGTTTATGGGCACTCAAGCCAACTCTCAAAAATCACTCAATTACAAAAAAGATATACATACGCAAATGGCGAACACCACTGGAAAACAAAATACAGAGTCGGTTTTTTTCATTCCGGCGGCCACAATTTGACAAACCTTGAAATTTTACCAATTTTATACTATGGATAGAATATCACCTAAGATGCATTTTGGCTCTAAACTTTTTTAATTTGTGACACCCGTAGTCGAAAAAAACCCGGTAAACGTAAAAACAAACAATAATTTTTATATCAGTATCTATACAGTTAATAAAAAACTGCCTATCTCAAAAATGTATGTGCAAAGGGCTAATTATACGATTTTTTTGATATTAAAAATCTTAAAAATGACGGATATTTTCGGTTTTTGCAATGGTAATTCAAATTCGTTTTTCGGGTTGTGCGGTCTCGAACCATATTAATTTTATTTGTTTAAAATATGCAAAAACATGTTTGCTGTCCGTTTTTAAAAAAAAATTCATATGATTCGATACCGCACAACCCGAAAAGTTGAATTAACCGATTCCGTGTATCACCTTTTGTTAGTATGTACATGCAATATAAAAATAATCCAACGTTGACAAATCCATCCAAATGCCAACCAAGGATTCCGTAGCGTCTGAAAGAAATCCTTGACACTAGTGGAAGACGGGGCTGGTGGATTTGCCGCGTACAGTTTTGAACCGATCGGCAACGCAACCTGGGCAGGGGTTCTGCCCAGGTTCGAGACGAGCAGGCTTCGTATTTCTTTTGAATTTTAATTTGTTAGGCATACAACTTATTGCAATAATGTTATCATAGATGGAATCAGCATAATCAATTTATTATTTGGTACCACTTTTAAAAAGAAATTCAAAAAAACCTTCGGTATGTAAATTGCCGGAATGAACAAAACACACTCTACACAGAGCCGTAAACGAGAAAGCAAACTTATTAAAAGCGCAAGATAAAAAACTATTATTCCTAGGACGGTTCTTGGTTAATTTTGTCACATTTTGCTTTAACCCAACTAGGATCAGTAAAATAAAAGTTTAGGGTATAAGGCTTCTAACGGTAGTATGCTCCTAACTGTGGTACATTACAATAAAACACTGACAGAGGTAATAATCACAGACAATACTGTATTTATTTTATAGAGCAAGCTTCAGAGTACCTTAGGTGTGACTTGTTTAAAAAAAGTTTGAAAAATCATAATCTGGGAATATTAAGAACGAAGCGTATGATCAAACTGCGAAAACATGTTCGTTTTCTCCAGTTTGCAGGATGGCAGTAGCTACGTAAAAGGAACGACTAACAGACTCAGTTTTCTTCTATAAGTTGCTCAGGAAAGTTGGTTTTATGGTACAATAATCAGATTTAGAATTTTAATTTTAGTTTTCAATTTATGTATTAATCTACGAAATATCAAAAACTTTTGACAGGTCTTCTAAATTTAGTATAGGCTAGTCCTTCAACGGTGAAGTGGTGTACTTAAAATTTGAAAATTATACATTTAAATTGAAATATAAATCCACTTTTCGTTTCATGTGATAATTTAGAAGTTCCGGCATCCAATTATTGACTTCAAACGCAAAACAATTCAAAAGTAAAAAATCGACAAAGTTACAATTTTATTTTAACGTTTTTAGAAATTCAAAATGACTAAATTCGATTTTGAAAATTTTGGTTTCAATTTGAACTTTTCTTCGCTGAAGGCATTCACGTGTAGACGTGTAGACAAGTTCTTAAGGTATTATTATATTAGGACAAAATGCATGGTCTTATGGTTTGTGGTTGCTGATAAATTAAATTGAAACCAAAGTCCTAAATGTGGTTACCTCCTATTTTACACGTTAGAACACGGTAAGAGGTGCCAAACTAATTTAAATAGTTACCTACGGTGTCAGCATTACTGTAACGTGACTAAGTGGTTTTTATTGTTACTGACGAAGAATGACTGATATTTATAGGACGAAGGCCTGTAATTGGGGTCGGCTCGTAAATGTGGTACCTACACCCCTTTTTCCTTCCCTGTCAAAGGTCGGTCAAAATCTGACATACCTTTTATAGGAAGTCTAATATTTGAAGATTCAAAACCAGGTGTGTTTCACTTTTATTGACTGTTCGTATTGAAAATAAAATGGGGTACAACTTTTTTAAAAATAGGGTTAAAATTAGAAGGTTAGTTTTTCAAAAAGATGTTTAACCAACAACCAACAGTTTCAAAAAGTTCAGAGCAAGAAAGTAACATGTTCAAAACGATATTACTTAAACTAGTTATTAACACTTTCAAAAAACTGTAAAAAAGAAATCACAATTTTTAAAACATTGAAAACTAGAAATTACAGGTTATAAAATGGTCAAAACAAGAAATTACCGTTTTTCAAAAGGCCAAAACAAGAAATTATCATTTTTAAAAAGTTCAAAACTAGAAATTGTATACCATTTTCCAAAGGATAAAAACAAGAAAGTACCATTTTATTTTCTAAAAGGCCAAAGCAAGAAATTACCATTTTCAAAAAGGCCAAAACAAGAAATTACCGTTTATAAAAAGTTGAAAACAAAAAAATTACCATTTTTAAATAGGCTAAAACAAGAAGTTACTATTTTCAACAAGGCCAAAACCTGAAACTATAACGTTTCAAAAAAAAGAAAAAAAGCCATGAACCATGCCATTGAAGTTATTTTGACCAACTTACTGCTAAAAGGGCGTCGCTATTTCCTCCAAGTTTCTAATAGCGGCGGGTTGGATTTGACGGCGCCTGCAGATGGAAAGTAAGCCTAAAATTGTGTGAGTGGGCAAATTCGTGAGCGCTTTGGCTGACCATGTGTGGAGCGTTAGCAGCTGGAAGAAAACAAAATTACGGTTTACGGTTACATTAAAATGACCTGCTAACTGCATTAAAATGCACATATATAAATTTTCTACCGCCACTCTACACCCGACTGACAGTTTTCCGAATATGAATTTTTATTCTCGCAAAATTACCAGAACGATTTATAAACAAACAATTTCTTACGAAACAATCACATGCCAAGTAATTGTGAGATTAAATATTAATTTGTTGCTCAATTTTTATTGTTATATGATTTCTCCAGATGCGTAGAAGAATAAAGTGCTCGTCATTATTGTTACGCATACATACATGGCCCACATTTGCACTTGCATTCTCATTCCCGTGAGAACTGCAACGTTAGCAAACTGACCTCAACATGTTTTGATCAGACATGACACAGCAGTCAGAGTCCACGGCAGGGCATGAACCCTCCTGACTCAGCGTCAAGGCTAGCATTTCCATTCTCATGGAAATGCCAGGCTTGCTAAAGCCATAGTTTATACGAGGCCCCTCGGCCTCTACATATTATTTGTATCTGTATATAAACGCCACTCTGGCAATAGTTATCCATCCGGATGCTGGACATGGTCCCATCCGGGTCGCTCTTCGGGCTCCCCAAATAGTTGCCATTAATAAACCTAATTAAACTCTCACTAGCAAAAGCGTTCCCCTCATTTATTCAATGTTAGGTCCATTTAAAGGACCCTAACATTATTAATTATGTACTCGGAAACATTGGGGGGAACATTGCCGGGAATCTTCCCAGCCAATCTTTACATTTTTGTTTCCGCAACTTCTATGTATAAAATTATTTATATTTTATCTCCATTCTTTTAGCTGACGGTTTCCAAGTAATTTAATTTCGTACCTACGTATTTTGGCTTAATTATTACTAATAATAATTTAGCCACTAATTTTTGCCTACTAATTTTAAGCTTGCACTATAAACCGGGAAGTACAGCATCTGCTGGAAGCCTCAAATCGACAACTTTAATTTAAAAAAAAATAAAAACTGGAAATAAAGGCTCCCTGCAATTAAATTAGTAAAAACATTGATTTCGTGGAATGTAAACGTCAGAAATGCTTCCAATTATTGTAGTTTTCCATTTGCGGTCAATCAGTCCATCCAAACCGGTATTAGACCTCAGAAGTCAAAACAAAAAATTTAAAAAAAATTAAAATGCGTACCACAATAATTTAGCTTGTCTGTATTTATGTACTTATTTTATAATTTTGTATAATTATACGTTTTGACCATTTCATACCCTTTTCTCAATCCACCATTTATTTGCTATTTCGTTCGCACACAGTTCGTCATTGCGTGCTAACTTTTACGTACTTGCCAACTAAAGTAATAATGTTTAAAACGTGTAATTATTAGCTACTTATAACCTTAAGAAAGTCGATCATATTGCATGTTGCTTGCTTCTACACAGAGGCCTACCTTTACCTTTCTTAACAGTGCAATTGAGAGGGCAGCAACTATTTTTTTGTTGGATTTTATTATGCATTTGGTGTGCATAGTGGTCGGACTGGTCTGTTCCCGGACCAAAAACTCTGGTCTGGTCCGGTCTGTTCCGGTCTGGTCCGGTCCGTTCCAAGTGTATAGGAACAGACCATAAACATTTGGACCGGAACGGACCGGACCAAATTTTTATGGTCCTATCCAGAATTTTTAAGGAGTAAAAATATTAATTTCCCCAAAGTTTTATTATTGTTTATATAGTAGTTTTGTTTATTTATACATTAGCTCCATAATAATGCATTGTTAGCTGTGAAATTACATACCGTAAATCTTCAATTATTACCCCATCCCAAATAAATCCCCATCCTCGAATAATTCCCCTGTCGAACACTAAATTTTGCAAATAATTCCCCATCCCAAATAATTCCCCGGTATGTACATTATTTCAATAACTTTACAATACTTACTGCAGAAGGTATACCAATACCGTTTCATTTCATAAAAATGCTGTGTTTCTTCAAATAGTTTAAATATAAATAAAAATAAAATGCGCCTTGAGCAAATAATTCCCCATCTCAAATAAGTCCCCATCCTCGAATTATTCCCCAGCTAAAAACTAGATTAATTCCCCGGGGTATTAATTGAAGTTTTACGGTAGGCCAATAGTAGTCATTTTTTTATTAAATTTAAAAATTAAAAACAAAATCGTCAATATTGATGTGTTGGGTTCCACCATATGCCATTTTTTTACAAATCCAACTGTTTGAGAACGTGGACCATTCCTTTATGGTCCGGTCCGTTCCAAACGGTTGGACCAGACCGGACCAGACCACTGGTCCGTTCCAAAACTTTTGGACCGGAACAATCCAAAAAAACTGGAACAGACCGGACCAGTCCGACCACTAGTGTGCAAAGTGTTTAGTACAGAGACAGACGAAGAGGTTGAAATGGTTTCGAGTTTTGATTGCAATCAAATTGTTATTATACAATCCCAACTTGCCGACAGGCAGGTGTATAATTACAACCGCAAATTTTATAAAAAAAATGTTGAAAAGTTGAAGGAAAACTTGCTACGCCTCCAATGTATACCGCTGGCACTGTATACTCAATTCTTGACGTAAATAATAATTATTATTGTACACGCTATAGTAGGCAGGGCTATATAGACTGGTTTCGTTTCGTGCTTTAGTTTTGCATCGATTTGTTGACGTGGGTTAGGATTTTAGGGGGCGATTAAATTGTAATGTTATCGATAAAATGCAAAATAATGCTCTGCTGTTTCCATGTTTTTAGAGTAAAGATTAAAATTTGTATTACGAAAATAGTTTGGCTGCAATATTTCAATTTAGGAAAGTTCCAGAATTACTGTGAAAAACATGTTTGGCTAATCGTTGGGCAAAAGATTCGCTTTTTAATGGAAGTACATAATAACAGATACAAACATAAATCGAGGGCAAAGAAGCACTTTGGCGTGATTGCAGTTCTCAGTTTATAAAAAGTGTAAATTATGCTTTTGGAAACTTTTTACGGGGAACAGGTATTCATTGGGCTAATTTTGAAAAGTGTAAATAGCAGTATTAAGCATTCTAAGAAGATGTCAAAAGCTGTTCTGAACATTTAAAAAAGTAAAAATGTCACTTTGACACCCTTTCTAAATGTGTAAATATCCCTTTTATTCACTTTTAAACTGTAAATATCACTTTTATGCACTTTTAAAAGGTGTAAAAATCCCTTTTATTCACTTTCTAAATGTGTTAATATCCCTTTTATTCACTTTTCAAAGGTGTAAAAATCACTTTTATTCCCTTTTTAAATGTGTAAATATCGCTTTTATGCACTTTTCAAAAATGTAAAAATCACTTTTATTCACTTTTCAAAGGTGTAAAAATCACTTTTATTCGCTTTCTAAATGTGTAAATATCCCTTTTATGCACTTTTCAAACATGTAAAAATCACTTTTATTCACTTTTCAAAGGTGTAAATAGCAGTATTACGCATTCTAAGAAGGTGACAGAAACTGTTTTTATTCACATTTAAGAAAGTGTAAATATCTCTTTTATTAACTTTTAAAATGTGTAAATAGCAATTTCAGACCCTTTTATAAGATATACGAATAATGCTTTTGATTTTTGGAAATGTCTAACTTTTGCATTTTCAAAACTGTATTTACCCCTTTTACTCACTTTTAAAAAGAGTAAATAGCTCATTTATGCTTTCTTGTAAAGTGTGCACATCACTTTTTCACATTTTAAACAAGAGTTTGCATTAGCGTGCGTGCTTCAAAAACAGCTAGTATCACTTTTACACATTATTAAAGGGCGCGAAAAACGATTTTTAACGCCCTTGCCTTGTTTCAAAATTAAATGAGACGTTAAGGACTTCCGCCACAATGCATCTCCACCCACGATATAAGTCCTTCATTTATTACTCTATTACTCTAATTTTACTTCGTGTGCGGTCCTCATTGTAATCTTGTGACCTTCATTGTAAGTTTAACACCTAAAAGACGTCGTAAAGGAGCCGCTACACATTCCAAAAAGTTAGAAAATGAGCCCATTAATAAAAAATATAATCTTTCTATTTTTTGAGAGTAGTTCTTACAAAATTTATATTTCGCAGTTACAACAGTCCAAGCTTACATAATAATAATTTTTTTTATTATAAATAATGTAAGCTTTAATGAAATAATAAATAATCTATATTTTATGCGTTAAATACCCAGTAAAAAAAAAATTAAATGCTAAATAAATGTACTATGATCTGGCTTGTTTTTGTCAGTTTCTGACGTAGTAGTAAATGCAAGAAAGGGAAAGTGAATAATTTGAGATTGAGAGAGAAACCAAAGATCCTTTTTGCGTGTGTGTGATGCCCTCCGCAGTATTTACGCTGTTAGGCCTGTTAATTAAAAAAAGAATTCTAAAAATACAGCATGAACAAACAAGAGAATCAAAATGCTAAAAATACACCCAAGATTTATTTTGAAGAACTAAGAATGCGTGTGTAGTGCTGTAAAGGAAAGGGCCGGAGGAAGGAGAGGAGAGAGGCCAGTGTAAATAAATAAAGGGAACTATGTAAATGTTGTTGTTATTTATAAGTTGGAAGAGGGAAGAAGAAGTGGGTCATGTGAGGAGGGAAACGTGACAATGGAGACAATGAAGCAACGTAGAGCCAGAGAGTCTGAAGGGGGGCCGGCAGCAGCCTGCCTCCTTAGTCTTTGATCAACTTCCAAGCAGAGCACAGCTCTTGTACTATTCGTACGGCGGACGTTGTCACAGACCTTCCCCAT
>JAQFZC010002573.1:0-22413 GCA_034695205.1 Dicyrtoma fusca
CAAAAACGTTAAAAACTGGAAATTGTCCTTTCCAAAAACATTTAAAACTAAGTATATTACAGTTTCGAAAAGGTTAATTTGAAAAAACATATACTTTGATATCTCAATCTTACTCGGTTTTTGACAAAATGTCTTGCTCGATTAAGTTTTTTGAACAAGATGAAGAGTACAAGGAAATTCGAATTTCGAAAATAAAGTAAGTTAAGTAATAAAAAAAAACTTTCTTACACATTCATAACGTTGGGAAGCCAGTCTCTTTGAATGTATTGGTATAATATAGCAAATATATGAATCACATAGAATAGAATGAGAAAATATTTGATCATATAGACGGGCATCATGGGGATCTTTGTAACACCCTCTAAGTCTTGGAAGAATTGGGCCAGCTACAAAACAATTTTTACAATTTTAAATAAATACTTTTTTTTAGTATACCAACCACTTTACGATGCGATGTTGTATGAAATCATAATCATTCATAAATATAGCTTGTGATTTAACTTTATTAATAAAATTAATAAAATTACCACAATCAGCTGACAAAATCGATTACACTTGAACATGTAAAAATAAGCAGACTTTCCAATTTCCAAATTTAGCAATCCACCAAATATATATTCAATGGGTAAAAAAGCCAAAATACGAATGTAGAACAAGAGGGTTTTTGCACGATATGATAAAATATCCGAAATGCTTTCCAACGTCTCTGTATCCAACAAAATTAAAAAAATAAAATAAACATTTAAGCTCAGTGTGAAAAACTTAAATTGGTAATTAAAAAGGCAAATAAAGAGTTGTTTTTTTTTAAGTATGCATTACTCTGCGGTGTAACAACAATCTGGCGCATGTCAAAGCAGAAATCAATGAAAAAGATGACATCCACGAGATGCATAACACCATCCAATTGGAGGTTAAAATAAGCCTGTTGACTCCGAAATCCAATCTTGTATGGATAGTAAAACATGGCCAATAAAATGCATAGACAGACAAATAATTTCCAGCATAGAAGGACAGATGAGGCTTCTTCGTTTAGAAATTTGGTCACAATATTCTCACCATCCCCCGAGGGGAGCACATTTGTTTTTGACTCGGGTTTATTATTATTTTTTGAAGCAACCACTGCACTAGGACTTGAAATTAATAGAGGAGGTCGACCGATTCCCAAATCCTTCGCCAAAAGACATGTTCGGTTCACATCCGCTGCAAAGGCAGCATAAGCTTCTTCAAGCGAATTCTTCAGCTTCTTTTCCAGTTTCTTGTCCTTTCTATAAATTGCACAGGATTTTATTTCATTAACCTTTAATTACTACTGTGATAGGAATGATAGGAAAGTAGTTGCAAAACTATTGAAGTGTTGTAAAATAACTAAAACTTGTAAATTACAAACTACATAATATACAAAATTACTTTTGTGCCGCTGTCAAATACATGGTCGACATTTTCTCCATGACTGAAGAAGTCAGCGAAAGTCCGTCGGCATCTTTAGAAATAATAAATACCAAGAAATCAAAAGTAACACATTCATTCAGCACTTAAAAATCAATTAAATCAACTTCCAATCTTAACATTAAAACTAACCAGATCCTGTGTAGTTCCGGTTTTTACTCGCCTCTGGATTCTGTTCTTCTTCATTGACAGACAGCGGGGTCTCGACAATATCCGGGAGTGGCATTTCAAAAGGAAGCTTTGAAAATAATTGTGGGGCTTCATCATATTTGGCTGCTAAACTGAGAAGTAGAACGCTATTCACAAAACGATCCTGGGCCACCACGAAAACATGAAAATTCCAAACTATTTTTTATTATTGCAGTGCGTTATAAAGCAATAATAGCAAATAAAATCGATTAATAAGTAATCAACGTAATAAAAATCACTTTCTTTTACTCCGCACTTTAAATCACCAAAAATACAACAAAACATAATAAGTGTTTTAGTTATAAGTATCATGCTACCTGAATTCTAGTTTGTAAAATATCCACGTACTGAGGATAGTCCTTTAAAACTTCTGTAACACTTGCTCTAGTTAAAGCGAGAATATCACATTCGGATCCACAACGAACGGTGCAGCAGTGAATATAGGGATGCACCAAAAATATGTCTGCGTTTTCATTGTATAATCAAAGTTGATTAACTAAATTGATTTGATACGAACAATAAAATTTAAGTAATTTTATTATGTTTTGATTAAATAATTATAACTATGGACACTACTGCACTGTTGACGGTACCTCCAACGGCCGATCCACTTCGAATGCAAGCAATAGGATGAGACTCGTCGGCACTCATAATCTAACAATAATTAAATTACTTTACACAGTTTACAGTAATAATCAAATTAACCGGGCACTTATTTCGTCAGCTAAATTCAATTAATTAAGTTTTATTTTAGCAAAATATTATCCGCACGTCTAGATGACCCTTTAGGACGTAGAACATATGATCGCCGCGGTCGTGTCGTTGAAACAGCGTTTCCCCAGTCAAATGGAAACTGTGAGTCATTCGTACGGATAAAGTCATAAGGAAAGAAGGTTCGAGATCTTGAAACAATGGCATCTGCACAGTTTCGAAGCAAAATCAATTTTGGTTTTAAATTAACAATTAACTAAACGAAACCATTGACGTATACACGTATATATATATACACGTATACACATGCATTGTGTTTAACAAACTAACTACTAGCATTAAAACTGCCGAACGTTATACCTGCTCCAGCACAAATTTGTGAATATCAAAGAAAATCTCGGATTTCATGGACGGGGGCATCACCTCAATGAGCATTAATTCCGAAACACCCTTTCGTTTGGTCCACAGATAATCATAAAACTTTTGCACCTGAAAGTTAGAAAGTAATTAACATGTTAATGTGTTGGCAGTTAATCCATAATCCATGTATTTCATTGTATTCAGTAATTTCAATATATCCATTCCCTGATTCCCAGTGTAATAATGATTATAAATGCTTTTGTACCTCATGAACAACAGTTTTTCCAACTTTGCTGAATTTCTAAAACAGTATAATATTGCATATGGTATCATAAGTATAATGAATGAGATTAAACGATATAACAACTTAATATTAATGTAAAATATATAGTTTTTAAGAGTAAAATACCAGGTAGTGACCGATAGCAAATCTTCGGGTCAGAAAGCTCTCGCGCTCGGTGTCACTCCTAATCAACAAATATGAAAAGTCACACAATATAATTTATTGCACTTTGTATTTAATCGTTAGAAATAAAATTTTACAATGCTTATAATTATAATATAAACATAAATGTGTTGTAAATGTAAATACTAAAATAGGAAAAGAATTTGTTTTTTTACTCGATCAACAAGGATGTGAGTGTTCCGATTATAACGGCGAGCACGAAAATCCAAGATGCTATCTGAACCAAAGCTGTGAAGATTACCTCTGTAAGGGGTAATTGATAATGCAGGTATGTATATTATTTTAACGTTTCAAAAATTAACTCACAAGAGGAAAAAATTAGAAATCAGATTATCATAAATAGAGTGAAGTAAAGTGGTGTGTTTCTCTTACCGTACATACTAATTACATTAATTTGTACATCCCCAAATCTGTTTCAAAATTAATTAATTAATAATTATTAGTTAATAAAGAGCCAGTAATAAATTGCGCAGATAGATTGTTAAAATAAATAAGCATATACGCATCAATGAGTATAATTACATAATTCGTTTTTCACGAAATTCATAAACACAATTTTTTAGTGATTTAAAGTTTACCCACCCCACATGAAATGAAGTGCAGATGGACCAGTACAACGACACGGCATAGTGTTCCCACAGAATCGCATAGGGCGACTGGGATCCCCCTAAAAATGGTGTTAATGTTGCATTATTCTCCGCATTGGCCCTCTCCGACAATTTCCTAAACAAAGCAGAAATCAGAATAGTATAAAATGTATAATTAATCAAGATGCTGCGATTTGATCATTAAAATAAAATAAATTCATGGAATATCTTTAAAATGTTATATATTTTATATCTGACATAATCCAGCTTCCAGGCTGACAAATATCTTCACGTGCTCGAAAGGGATCCATTATGAAATGTTTGGCCCTAAAGCTCTGAAAAAAGTAATATTCGTTTATTCGTCACTTTTCTTACGTACTATTACTATTTATTGGAATTAAAGTAGGCAATGAGAGGCTTAAAAATGTCCGTTAACTTTACTTTACAAGCAATGCGATGCCAAATGCAGGCAAAAGTGTGAACCAGGAGTGTTGTATATAAAAGTACGCGTAGCAAAAAGCTGTAAAAATCTCCGAGAATTAGTTGGTTTTCCCAATTCGCTATAATTCGTGAAAGCAAAATAATTTAAGGTTTTAGTGACCTTTACTCAATGTCAAGGACGGATATAATTTTAGTAATGATAATTAAGTAGATGCTTTAAAAAGTTGTATTTATTTTATTATATTATTGGAAGTCATGATTCAATGATCAATGATCATATTCACTCACAGAGATAGTTGAGAATATTTTTGATTCTGAAGATGTAATGGAGACGAGAAATGGTAAACATAAAATTGTCCTCTTCTGTAACCTCATGAGGACTCTTGTCATTGTTGAAACTTTTAACTACGCAAACAATAATTAAAATTTGTAAGCCCGTCCTGCACAAAATGTGATTTAACAATAATAGCTAGATAACTTATTGTAATCGAGTGGAAGTTATACCAAGGAGCACAATAAGATCAGCTGGGAGGACCGAGAGAAGGGAGAAGATAATGTTGATCGAGGAGTGACTTCGGTTATATTTGGCTTTTAAAATTACTTGAACCCATTGAAGTAGCAGTAACATAATATAGATAGTGTTCACTAAGCTACGGAAAACAAAAATACCTCACAAAAACGTACATAAAATAAAGGAAATGTTGCTTAAAACGTTTTAGTTGCATAACCTTTTCAAAACGGAAATACTTAACCTAGGATGACACAGTTTGAAAATGTTAATTACTAGTCTTGATCTTTTTTAAAATGTTAATTATTAATTTTGACACGTTTGGAAAATGTTAATTTTACTTCTAGTTTTTTTTACTGTTTTGAACTGTCAGTTGCGTACTATGTTTGACTGTTTGGAAATGTAAATTACTAGTTTTGAACCTTTTTGAAAAAGTAAGTTCGTAGTTTTGAAACTTTTCGAAAATATTTATTAGTAGTTGTTTGACTTTTTTGAAATGTCAATTGCCTACCATGTTTGACTTTTTTTAAATGTTGATTTCTACCTTTTTGACTTTTTTTAAAACGTTCATTTGTAGTATTTAACACTTTTTCTAAAACAATGTTTTCATGGTTTGTCCGTTTCGAATAGGATAATTAAATTATGGCTAACTGGATAAGCCCCCATAACATCCGACTTTGGGTGAGAAATCCCTCGCAGAAGGTGAACAGAAAAATGGATGCCAAGCACGATATAACAAATAGAACATCCAAGAATTTCCATTCTAATATCCGAAATATTTTCGGGTACTGAAAAAGATATATTTCCATTACAAAATTCTTATTCTTAGATATTTTTAAATGGCAAGTCCAGGAAATCATGAACATCATTATACAAAGTCTAAGTTAGTTTTACAGTAAAGTTAATGTAACTGATATTATGTTTACAAAATATTGTAAGTATACCTACTTGTGTATCGACAACTTCATTAGATTTAAATATTTTTTCTTTAGGCGAAGTCTCCCCGTTTTTGTCATTCTTTTTACAGCAGCAGCAGGAGGTTCTTGAGTAGTTTTTGCCCTCATTTTTTGACTTTTCGTCTTGGTCAGTTAGACCTATGAAGACTTGAGACCCAAGCGATTGATTTTCAAGATTTTGAAATGCAAAATCGTTTATTTTACTGTCCCTGTCTTCCCCATCCCCTGTGCTGTCCGGCCCTTTTTGTTTTTCACGGCGGTAGACGCGCTGGCGAAGTTTAGTGTCATCTAAACTAGTGGCTGATGAAGGATTGGTTGAAAATGCTACAGCCATTAGCAATATTAGTTCCTATGACCTATTTTTACGACTGTCATAATTTGTAGTTTTACTTCGGTTGGTTTTCAATTTAGCTTCCTTCCTGTTCATTCTCCAGTCTCCAGTTAGTCTACATATTCGGTTAATTCGGTAGGCGCTCTTGTCAATCCAATCCTATCCTGCTTTTCTTTTAACATGTGGTATAAGTCCACGTACAAGCTTTTCCTTATTTTTGCACAAAACTAGATATGTACATATTATTTACTGATAACAAAACATTAATTCGATTTCTTTTAATGGAGGATGGGTCCGGCAAATGGGCGGATTTGCCGACAATCGAAAAATATAGAGTCTACACTTTGTTTCGTTTCGGTATTTCGGTTATTCGGTTTTCGGTTCGACAGAAAGTTTAAATCCGAAATTGTTGACGGATTCGGGTTTTTCGGATTCCGAAATTCGGAATTCGGAGTGCTACAAATTTGCCACTCACTAACCACTCTTCCATCCAATAATTCGCATAAAAAAGGTTTCGATAAAATATTATAATATATTTTTATTAAAAATATTAATAATATTCAGACTTTTAAAAATTCAATCATTTTTAAATATTTTACATGAAAAAATAATAATCTCTTTAAATATTTATAAAAGAACGAAAGTATGTCAACACACCGTTTTTGTCTTGCATAGGCCGCACGTTTAATTATTGAATATTGTGCTATTTATTATTCTGTGTAGAACTTTATGTCAGAAAATAATGTGTAATGAAGTCAGTAATAGTTTTTCTCCACCCATGACAGAGATACGCACACTACCCCGCCGTGATTTACATTGCTTTTATTTTTCGTTAAAGTGTACTTTTTCTGGAATATAATTTTTTTTAAGAATATTATTTATTATTTTAATATTATTTTAAATTTTATTTCCACTCGACACAGGTTCCTTCTAATATTATACTACTCGCAGTATTTTGGTAACTGTGGCATTAATCCGTATTTTTCAGCTAGCGTTATGTTTTATGTTGAAGTTTGACTATATAAAGTCGTAGAGTCGTACCAAGTAGAAATAAGTGTAATAATTATTATAGGATTGTACATTGCGCATTGGAGGTACGAGAGATATAGGAGATCTACGATTCCTTCTCTAATTAAAATAATGAAGTATTAGTCAAGTAATTTTTGTAAGATGCTACTTAATACAGATTCTCTTCTGTGAAATCAGGCATTCTTTTTTACTACGCAGCGCGGTATTCAGGCCCCTTGATATTTCCTTTCTAAATTATTAGCTAATAAGAAATGTTACTGGTTAGTAAGTATGTATGTACCAGTAAATTTTATTATGCCGATACAATTATTGAAATGAAGGCAAACAAATTGGTATAACTGAATGAATAAAAATAGTAAACTAGATTACTAAAAGACAAGAATTTTTTATTTCATGGAATAGTATTTAAGAGTTGGAGACAAAATAGAGCTGTGGCAGGATTAGATATGTCTGGTTGGCAATGGTAGATTATTCGAACTTGTATGTCTATTTGCTGACTCAGATATATCTCGACGGACTTAAAAGTAGTCTCACACATAGGAGCACACATCATAAGTGTTTTTGAAACTCCATCCCTTGCTTTGGACTCAAGTAGCTTTTTGATGTCATTTAAAGAGTAATCATCCTTTTGGGAAGCAATGAAAAGAAAGTGGTTGGCTGGAACATGACTGAACATCCAATGTATCTCTCCTTTTGTCATTGGACTTCCCATTGAAATGGACTTGAGCATTGCGAGACTAGGAAAGAGCTCCGCATCCAAAATACTACCATAATTATTAAAATCATAAAAATAAAATTCCATCCCAAGAGAAAACTCTTCAAGGACATTGCAGTCCTTGAGAATTTTGCAGTCAAACTCTGACAGACGAGGAATCGTGAGTTTCCTTAAAGTCCCACAGTTATTTTCGATTACTCTATAAAATTCGTTCTGATTGTGAGAAATATTATTCGGATAATTGATTTCTAATACTGTTAAATGTTTCTGAGCCAGTACTAGTCTTAGACCTGAAATAATCAATCAAAATTGTTTTAAAAAAAAAGCTTTTGCATGTACATATACATACATATATAAGACTAAGACTTAACTGCAGATTTAATGTAAACTAGAAAATTAGTAAGTATGTTCGTACTCAAATTAAAATATTTGTCACTGTCAATAAGCCATAAGTTGAGAGTGTCCAATCGTAACTGTGTTACATCGGCCAGAAAAGTTACAAAATTGGAGCTGTCTTCCATTTGTTTCCGTTGCAGCTCAAACATTGTTTGAACATCTTGAGAGTATAAATGGGCGGTATAACCACATTCACTTGCTAACGATTCCAGGAACATTAACTTCAGTTGACTCAATTTCCGATGATGTCTGGCAACGAAGTAATGAACGGAAATATACAAGCCATAGTCACTTCGACAACGCAATTGGATGGACGCGTGAAAAAGAGCCGGAAAATAAGCACTTTGAAAGAATGTTTCCAATTCATCAGTCTCGATGTAAGATCCAGGACTCATCTGCGGTCACATCAAAAGAAAGCATCAGAATTCAGCGGATTTCAAAGTTTTGCTCTTACAAAGCAAGGCAAGAAAGATGTTTTTTAGAGTACGACGCGCTATGTCTAACAAGGAAACACCTTGACATGGTAAATCCATTTTTAAAAAGCGCAAAATCTCGTTTACACACCTTTGAAGTGTAAAACGTGGTTTTACACCCATTTAAAAAGTGCAAAACGCGATTTTAGTCATTTTTAATAAGTGCAAAACGTGGTTTTACATACTTTTTAAAAGTGCAAAACGCGATTTTGGTCATTTTTAAAAAGTGCTAAACGTGGTGTTACTCACTTTTGAAAAGTGTAAAGTTGTTTTATACCCTTTTAAAAAGTGCAAAGCGTGGTTTTACACACTTTTTAAAAGTGCAAAACGCGATTTTAGTCATTTTTAAAAAGTGCCAAACGTGGTGTTACTCACTTTTGAAAAGTGTAAAACGTTGTTTTATACCCTTTTAAAAAGTGCAAAACGTGGCTTTATACTCTTTTAAAAAGCGCAAAACGCTGTTTTATGCATTTTCAAAAATTACAAAACGTGGTTTTATACCCTTATAATTGTGCAAAACGCACGTTCAAAACTACGTTTTGCACTTTTTAAAAGGGTATAAAACAATGTTTTACAGTTCAAAGGTGTGTAAAAGGAGATTTTGCTCTTTTTAAAAATTCATAAAAACACGTTTCGTACTTTTAAAAAACGTTGAATAGTACGTTTTTTCGCTGAAAAAAATGGCTCATTAAATTGCATAAGAAATTTCAGTTTTCGAATTTTGAGTAAAATTTTGAAAATTGCGCCGCATATTGTGCGCAAGGGGCGCATTTTGCAATCAAAGTATTATACAATACGTAGTCCATAGGAGGTGTTTAAAAGATTTTTGGCCCATTTGGCCTATTCCGGATTTACCATGTCAAGGTGTTTCCTTGTAAGTACTCGTATCGTGTGTACTGATTACTGATTTACTTATCATTGTGAAGTATGTATATAATGGCACATAAGATATTCCTCGTATAAAGTTACTTCAAATTTAGTCAAGTAGTTTAGGCAAAGTCCTTCTGGTAAGGAGGGTACTGGAGTTTTGTCAAACTTTAAATGATTAACCCATTTGCATGCAGAAAGAAAAGTTCGTTTGACGTCGGACGAGACTCCTTCCATAAAGTGCAGTTGTTTCACAGCCTCCGCGCTCTTCAGTTGATCTTCAAGGCCCTCGGGCGTGAATGGTGAGGAGTGTGAAGACAGATCCGTTGCCACGATTTTCACAATATTTAACACCGGTCTGTCGTCTTCTGTTCTTCCTATGCGGAGGAACGTGGACATGGTCATATCTGACAGTTTTACAGCAAATTTTAATCTTTTGGTAATGGCCAAGCTCCAGGCATGAGAAACAAGGCGATAGTTCCGTTTGTCAGTCAAAGATGAGTGATGTAGGATCGTGTCCACTATTTTCTAAAGTTTGATAGTTTTTATTTACGCTCATTATTGTATATAGCACATAATATAAGACTTGTAAAATTGTTACACAAATTCCGGACAGATTCAGTGGACTCTAAAACATGAAAACAGTCGAGATTAATTTCCAGCTTACTATTTTATTTATTTTATATTTATGCTCTTCCCAACTTCTTGATCATTTTTGTGCTTCCAAGCTTCCATAGATAAAACAATCCTTTATATTTTCAGTTACTCAGTATCAGTACGTGTCAAATGCATATTACTGGAAACATTGGTTCTATATATATGCAAATTAAATTACTGATACAGAAGTAAATTCGCATCATGCGATTGCAATTTTCAAACAATATTTATACGTTTCCAACAGTTAAATAGTTCATTTTTGGACCAGTTTTGCGCCATCTGAATGGGTGAATTTTCCTGTGGGAGAATTTGATGACCGATTTGATATCAAATCTATCAAAAAGGTCACTCAGCCGGAAAATTAATCTGGGTTATGGAGATTTCAATTAAGATATAAAAGTAAAACTAGAGTCCTCTCTGTAAAACCAGCATTAAATTGTTGAAGGGATCGACTAGTAAAGCATAATAATACAAAGCCTAATAGATATGTTTCCAAATGATAGAATTTAATAATCAACATACTGTAGCACACTGAATAAACTATAATAATCGTATAACATACGATCTTTACAAGCTATCGGTTAAAAGTGCTGTTCCAAGTTAAGGTTAGATTAGACTTACTATACATATTTCTTAAGGTTACAGGTGCGTAGGCCTACATACATCAATCAAGCTCCAGTCCAGTCAGTGATGCACAACCACACTGGTCTCTGGAAGCACTCAATATTTATAATATTTTGAAGACAAGACAGTGACTCATCTAAGCACAGCTGGGGAAGAAGAGAAAGAGATGCAAAATTAGTGAAACGAAAAACGTTTTGCTATACTATGTTTACTTTACATTGACTGAATAATATAGTATCACGACTCGCCCAGATATGGGTCGACAAAATGGGGTTGGTTACCTAAACGAGGATAGTCGAATTCTATCCTCATTTAGTGAGGATCGGCATCTGTGTACTATCAACGTACGCATTGGATTCGTTCTACCGAATCATTAACCGTGCAGGATCAAACTCCCAGGCTGCACCAACTATATTAATCTACTATTGTACACCATTGTTGCTTTGCTCAACTGTAAAATTAGTTTTTATGATGAAGATTGCATTATTAGCTGCAATTACTTACATATTTAAACACTTCAAGAATTAAAAGTTTATTGACCATTATTTACCGTATGATATTAGTATTGTGATATGATTAGGTAACGAATTATCATTTACGTCGAAAATAAAAATATTTCGTTCTTTTCGAAGTTAATGTTCCAATGTATTATAGAAGCTGCTATTTTTGTTAATTTGCATTTGGCACCGAAATTTTGAAATTATAAAGGATTTGTTTAAGTTATGGATGATTGGAAGCACAAAAATTAACAATAGGCTACGAAGAGCAGAAATGCATAAACCGTAAAGCTTCTAAAAAGTTCCTTGTCTCTAAAACTCTAATAGTTCCCAGGGCTGCAATGTTCCCGCTCCAAGGCGCAAGGGTAGTTTTTCAAATGGTTCCTTCCGCCTCATGGCTCTTTACTAGTTTCTAGGTCTCTGACAATTCCGTGGTCTCCAATAGTTCCCGGTCTTTTAAATAGCTCCCCGTGAAAATATTAGACGCTTTATATACTTATACAAGTACATACCTTTTTCTAAAAAAATGAACTGAAATATTAATCACGATTGCTTATATGTTCGGAGTCAATTGTCCGAGTACGATAGTACCAACCTCGAATTGTAGAATTGATGAGAGGGATAAAACCGCAGCTTGATCATTTGAAACATTTGTGCTGTGGCTAACACATGCCATTTCGGTAGCTATAAAGCTTCAAGGTATGATCGATGATGGCTAAAAAAAGACTAGGAACGTACACTCTACCAAATCCTAAATCTAATTGAAATTGACTTGTAAGCTATATAATTCTGTACTCATTCGAAAACTTTCCAATGAGTTCATGTTGATTAACCAGAATGCGCTTTACGGTACGGTGTATTTTGTTATTTTATGAATGTCTAACATGTTTCTGAAAGGTGTCTAATATGTTCATGTTAAAGTTTTTTCAATTAGTTTGTCAAAGTTAATTGGGCGGGCACTTATTGAAAAAATTATCAGGTCTCTATAAAGTAGGCATTAAAAATGATAAAATGTGCGTCCTTGCTACTCATTGGAAAAGTGCTCTATGTAATGATTTTCTTTAGGTGTTTGTCGTGCGGTACGTAAGTACATAAGTAGGTGCTGATGTAGTAAGTAATAATAATTACTAACCCAAGTATTAACAATCAAGGAGTAAATAAAAACTATCGAAGTACATATAAGTAGTGTAGTAAGAAAACATTCAACATCACATAATCACTGTACTTAGGTGCTACGATATTACCAGAATAGCAAATCAGATTCTAAAATTTCGGTTTTAATAAATTTTAGTTATTAGTGTAGTACAAACGTAATTAAATAAATAATTTAGGGCTCAATTTATTTATTATACTAAATCATCTTATTAGTAGACTAGGTTGGTTAGGTAACCTCGTTGATTTTTAATAACTTGAATCACTTCTGTGGCAGTATTAGCAGGGCTTACTTTCTAAGTAAACGCGTATTAACAGCTAGAAATTTTAGTTGACTAGAATAATAAATTGCTATTAGACCTTGATTTCACTTGCGACTTTAAGCATGATTAACTTTAACTATAGTTAGTTTATCCATGATTAGCGGGTGAAATCCGCACTAACCATCGTTTTTACACATATGGTTCTTGCGGATTTCACACCCTAATCATGGATAAACTAACTGTAGTTAAAGTTAACCATGGATAAACATGCTAGTGAAATCAAGGTCTTACAGATTGCACTATATAGCTTACACATAATAAATAATATGTAGAATGTGAATTAGAATTTATTAATTTCGCTTGCTTACAGCATTTGATGACGTGATCAGCGGATGCTTTACATGCCCCCCCCCCCTCCCCGCGCCGCAGGGACTGACCGAAACGATCGGAGGCTACGACATATATATACATATATAGGTACTGGTGTTTAAAAATACTGGCACGATTTTTTGTTGCAAACTAAATTCAAAATAATCATTTCAAATATTCGTCTTGATGCAGATGTAGAATTATTGGAATTTCATGGATTCGGAGGTTGGTATGGAATTATGGAACTTCAGCGCAAAAGTTTTTCATGGAAAGTTGTTTTTTTCACGATTCTTGAACTTTTTAAAAATATTTAAAAATTTGGATATCCAATTGAAAAACCAACTTCAGGTATGTCATCCACTAATCCACTGTCATTTACGTTTAAATGGTGTACAATACAATACAGATTATATAGACACAAATTAAGTTTTCCACTAAATTATGTAATGACTTTAGTAATTTGTAATAATAAACACAATACATTCTAACATTTCTAACGTAAAAAAACATTTTTGATTAAAGGATAATAAGTGCGAAACACATGTTTTTGATGTAGTACATGCATAATTTGTTTCCACCAACACTAACACCCAGTCAAAAACAAAGGGTTCAGGCGTTGCGTTGGGGCAAGGCTGGCCAAAATTTTTACTAGTCTAGTCTAGTCTAGTCATTTATTTTTTAAGCATCCGCTAGTCTAGTCTAGTCTAGTCACGCCGTTTTCTAGTCTAGTCTAGTCAATACAAAAGCATACCCTAGTCTAGTCTAGTCTAGTCTAGTCAGTTGCCTATCCCTTAACATGGGGAAAATCACGGCTAGTCTAGTCTAGTCTACTCATTTTGCTCGAAGGATCTTGCTAGTCTAGTCTAGTCTAGTCTAGTCACGATTGTTTTTGACCCTTGGCTAGTCTAGTCTAGTCTAGTCAAACCGGCCAAAAAAGCCTAATAGTCTAGTCTAGTCGCTAGTCCGCTAGTCTAGCCCGACTAGACTAGGCCAGCCTTGCGTTGGGGTAAAAAGACAGCAGTTTGAAAGTTGAATTTAGTACACAAAATATAGGAACATGAAGATGTGTTTGAAATAAAAAAGTGTCAGGTGAAAAAATCAGTGTACCACATTTTGTTTGCCTATGCACATAATCCCCCTGGAGTCTGGTCTTTGACGTTTTGTTTTCAATTTTGCGGGTTTCCATTTGTATGGCAGTATGCAAAAGCATAACATGATTTTTAGGATTAGTATCCCATCTCCATTTTTGTTCCACTTTTCTTTGGTCTTCAAGTAAAAATACAGAATGCATTCTAATTTTCAGCGCATTTCTTCCCAAAGTTTATCACAGTAATCCAGCCTTGGATTTAAAAATCTGTATAGATGTAATTACCTACATAGCATTCGCACTCAAACCCGTAGTTGTACCCACACCGCAGAGGCATTTTTTCATAAGTAACTCAGTTCACAGTTGTCTATCGTTAATACTGTTATATTGGTTGTAAGTGCCTAATTGTACTTCGAATCATCCAAATCTTTAATTAAAATGAAAATCGTCGTTTACTACTAAAAACGTTAGTTACTGCCACTGCTATAGTTGTAAATGTTAACAGGAAAAGGGCATGCATAATACGTAGTAAAGACACGGAAACAAGTTGGGTAGAAAGGACTCGCCAAATTTTGGGATGAATTTGAAATAATCACAATTACATATTTTAATCAATTAATTATGTGCAACTTTTCGAGGCACGAGGCTTGCTCTTCTTCTGACACTTTTGATAAGATGGATACCGTCAATAGTAGTAACTACAATACAATAATGGTTGAAAGGGCTTTATTTTGTAGCAACAACATTTTATTATGTACTAATAATAGTGGTATTACTACAACAAAATATATTTATTATATAATATGTAATTATTGTGTTATATTAACTTGTTAATTTGGTAGTTCAACTGATTGCGAGCAAAGAATATATAAGTAAGTAATGCTACTTTTAAAGTTAACATGCTAGTACAAAGTTTGCATTTTTAAGAATTACGTTAATACAACACTGTGCTCTCTGCCACATTCTCACAAACTGCAGCCTGAATCGGCTAATTCAGTTTTTGCTGCTGTTAGCATAAAACGTTATAGTTCTTTAAACCAGTCCAACCTTTGAAAATACACTGATTAAAAATACCACACTTACATTACAAGTAATGATACAATCTGGTTCACGACAAAACCTACAAAAATGGGTGTAGATTCCCTCTCAAAAGTCCGAAATTGTCCGGACTTTATGCCTTGAACGTGTAAAGAATTAATTGTTGTTCGCAAATCTTTTCGCTGGGATCTGAGGCACAGTCTTGCCGAAATAAATTTGAGCTCCGTACACACGGATTGAAAGTTTTCCTTGACCTGGAAAGCCTTGTCAAACATGAACACAAAAACATAATTGGATTCCACCAGACAAAGCAGACACAAAAGTGCAAGTATACCGTCAGAGCGAAAGTGACGAATGAGCACGTAACCAAATATAATACAGAAGCCCATGAAACAAATCTTTAATAAAAAATTAACTGCACCAAATCCCTGATTGAAGTAGTGTATGAATAGCTGGATGACACGGAGGTCCTCGCACGTTTCTGTCAATATTCGTCGTAGACTCCAGGGGTTACGCCTGTATTAATTAAACGCCAGAGTAAATTATGCCGTTCGTAACTACTTACGTTAGAATGTACATAGTAATGACAGATTTCGCTTCCCGACAGCCTTACTTGTTACTTTGTAGCTTCTGCATGCATCTTGACGTCCCATCGACTTTGAATAGAAGATATGGAAGGAAGGAAATAATAACAAATACACAGTGGTATACAATGCACAGGCTACTGAAGTACAGCACGGAGTCTAGAAGGAGACAAAGCCATTTCACTGCCATCCATTTTTCCACTAGGATAACGTCGCATAAAAATGGGTAGATAAAGATGGGAGTTTTTGGGTCGTACACAAAAATTGTTGGAAAAACTAGTCCTGTGCAAATAATTTGCACTGACGAATAAATTGTAAACAATTTCCGGAAACTCGTTTGCGAGTGGTACTTTAAAAAGTCATCTGTAATTTAAGTTAGAGTAAAATCAGACATTACTATCATAGACTGCCCAAACACACAGAATCCATGCAAAAGACTATTTACATATATCACCTCACCTGACTTTATTTTCAAACGCGCAACAAAGACGTTTGTATCTTGAAAAACTTCTTGAAGGATTTTCCCATGTAATTCTGTCCAGTTACGTGATACTAGGACATCTAGTAAAATATAGATTAGCGCAGACCAACTAACAACTAAGGCCATAGGCAAGTAGTAGGTTTTATCGTCAGCCTTGGGAAATATGTTGAGTCTAACTAGACTTATAAACAGAAAAGTTAATTGGACACAACGAAGAAGTTTCCACATTACTTGTAGACACAGCATGCCCTTTCCTTGAACGTTTATTTTGACGTACACCGTTTTGGATTTTACATCACGGAGTGTTGAGACCGTAAAGGGTAGGAAGCCGATTTTTGAAAGAAAGGAATAAAATACTAAATTATAACGATGATCTGTTTTAGTCAGCAACATTTTGCTGTCAAAGTTGTTTAGTGAATGTGGTGATAAAAGTATCGGTATTCAATGCCCGAAGCCCATTCAGGACGTTTTCTGTAAACTGAGCTACCAACGACTGACTATATTTCATGTATATGGACACAGCCATACACTCACCCTAATCATTTATTTCCCTATTTTATTTTAAAGGTTTAATTATACAGCATACGAATTTCTGGCAAGTGGCTACTATAAATATTGGCTTGGAATTTGTACTGCCACTATTTCATCCTATTCTTGACTGCAATTTTTTAAATACAACAATTAAGATTTCACTACGTCTGTCATCTTTTGCGATTAGAAATAAATAATAATACATACATACAATTTACATTTTGCTTCTTAAGTACCTAGGTTAAGTGTCTTAGTATAAAGGCAAGAAAATACCGAAATACTAGTCGTAAGAATAATACAGTGATGAGATAATGACCCTACCAAAAATCTACCAACGTTCCTATCCGGGACCTAAGTAATATGGTCTCAGTAATTTAAGCTTCCATTCAAGTTGTTAAGAAATATTTGAAATTTAAAGCTATAATTAAAGTGGTTAATAAAATTACTGGGTTAGCTACAATGTTATTTTACGACGACTAAATTACCTATACTTACAAAATCGTGTGCACAATTAGGCAATTAACACAACGACTCCTTCTATAAATAAAATACTAAAGTATTATTAAACAAAGGCAGAACTGGTTAAGCTAGGTACTTTAGTTTCGTGGGTTTTATTAAATTAAAACTCATATAAATGCATGCATTCTATGTTGTAATTTATTATAATTATATGTGTAGGATAAATATGCATGTATGTATCTTTGATATTCAATTAGGAAATATCTCTTAAAATACCTTCCAAAATAATTGATCCTGCCTGCCCTTGAGTTTGTAGCCACACGTGGCACATGCACAGTGGGAACGGATTCTTGTGTAGTTGTTCGAAGTTAAATCACCCATTATTTCTCATTCACCTGTAATCATTGATGAAATATTTGATTAGTTATATAAGTACGTAGGTATATAATATGTCGTAGCCTACGAGCGTTTCAGTTCAGCTTTCAACTAAAATTAACAATAATAAATTATATTTATCTTTTAAATTGTGATACTATTTGAAAACAGATTCTGACTCCTCACAGTATATTAATCCCAGTACCCTTTTCTTGTGACTCAGCACATTTTCGCCCCCAACTTTTATCCACAAAGTTTTGTATAGGCTTCTTTTTCGTACAATGTTGGAGTAATCGCTTTCTAAAACCTTCACATACAGATCGTATTCTAGTATATTAGAAAACGCAAACTAATTTCAAATAATTTCATTTTTTGCACAATTCGTCTATAAGCTCAAGAGGGTTCAGTAGATGCCATGTATTCTCCTGCAACGACTTCTAATTGAACAGTGTGACTACTAAATACAATGATTTGTATTTTGAAACCAATGTAAGCCGTATCGCACGTTTGAATGTAATTATTAAAAACTTTCGGTTATGGACTGAAACTATGTGATCCCGTGGACTGGTGGACTGGTCTATAAGCAATCATACTTGTGTACCAGTCTACGGGCGCCAGGGACTGAAACGCTCGTAGACTACGACATATACGTACATGTATATGTACGTATATGTACTGATGTTTAAAAATACTGGCACGATTTTTTGTTGCAAACTAAATTCAAAATAATCATTTCAAATATTTGCCTTGATGTAGAATTGGTATGGAACTTCGGCGCAAACGTTTTTCATGGAGAATCATTTTTTTCACGATTCTTGAACGTTTTTAAAAACATTTCAAAAAATATCCAATTAAAAAACCAACTTCAGATCTGTCATGTATGTACTCGTCATTTCCGTATAAATGGTGTACAATACAATACAGATTCTCAATTACAGATTAGACACAAATTAAGTTTTCCACTAAATTATGTAGTTACTTTAGTAATCAGTAATTAGTATAGTAATAATAAATACAATATATTCTAACATTTCTAATGTAAAAAAAAACATTTTTGATTAAAGGATTGAAATTATTAAGTGCAAAACACATGTTTTTGATGAAATGTGTGCATAACGTGTGTCTTCTTTGTGCTTTTACGTGTACAGGGCTTGGGTGCTAAAAAACAGCAGCCAACAAGCATAAAGCCATCGACGAGCATAACAACTAAATTCTTTGTACCATAAACAACTCGGTACTTTAAAAAGTGTCCAAGAAAATGTTTTGGTTTACACTTGTCAGACTTTTGTACGGTGGGGTGGCGGAAACCAATCCTAAATTACATTTTCTGTATCCACCAACACCAACACTCCGTCAAAAACAAACTGTTCAGGCGTTTTTTTTGGTTAAAAAGCAATTTGAAGGTTGAACTTGAAAGTAAATAGTACAAAATAAAGGAACATGAAGATGTGTTTGAAATCAAAAAATGTCAGGTGCAATAATCGGTGTACCACTTTTTGTGGCCTATGCACATACATAATTCCCCCGGAGTCGGTTCTTTGACGTTTTGTTTTCACTTTTGCGGCTATCCGTTTGCATGGCAGTTTGTTGGAAGCATAACAAGGTTCGAAGGATTACAGCTACCGACCCTCGCACCACTGCACTGCACTGCTGCCTTAGTACAGTGACTTGACTAGAAGCCTTTGACTAGAGCGGACTAGACTAGACCAGCTGGATTTCTTCAAAGGATTGACTTGTCTAGACTACACTAGCTGATTTTTTAAACGTTGAGACTTGTCTCGACTAGACTACCTGGCTTTTTTTAAAATTGCGACCTGTCTAGACTAGACTAACGGGCTTTTTTAAAACCTTTCTTGACTAGACTAGCTGACGACTCTTTTAAAAATATTAATATTGAGTTTCAGTGTCAAATCGCATAGCGAGTCACGACAGTTGAACTTAGTATGCGTTCATTGCAAAGCATTATTGTGTATTGGCTTTTTATTCGTAATCTAAATTATTAAGTTATTTCCCTATACTTGACTCTATTGTTATTAACTCAGCTTGCAACTTCTGATTTTATCTTGACTAGATTAGCTGGCCTTTTGAAAAATCTGTATAAACTATACTAGCTGGCTTTTTAAAAATCTATTTTGACTAGACTAGCTTGCTTTTCTAAAAGCTGCGACTCGCCTAGACTACACTTGCTGGCTTTCTTAAACTTGCGACTGAATAACAATTACACTCATTACTAAGATGCAAACGTGTTACTTTATGAAAATGACCTTAAATGACTTGACCTTGTCGATTAAATATATTTATTTTGCTTAAAACATCAAATTGAATAGGTGGCATGAACAACCATAATATCGTAAACTATTTAGCAGTTTTGACTCTTTATTTAACCTCAGTCATTGAAATCCGCATGCGTTTTGAATTATAATATAATTTCATAGAGCTAGTTAATTGCTTTAAATTCTTTGGATTCAAAGTTTCGAAACTTTACGGATTCGACATTCGGGTACACATTTCGTATTATTTATCACATATCGTATTATTTCAGTCCTTAGTTCTCGCGGAAAGACTTGTCAAAGTGAAAATAGATGGGAATTAAATTGAATTAATTCTTATATCTTCTCTTTCTTGAATTAATAGAATAATAAATAAAAATAAATATTTTGTTTAACCTCCGATTTAGCCTTGGCCTATACAGAAAGTTTTAGTTCGAATTTTGCTATCAGAGCTCCAAGGGATCCCCAAGTATTATGATAGTTAGTAGTACTTCGCCGCGTTTAGATTACTCGCCATAGTGCAGTGGCAGGTCGAATTCACTGGCTTTACAGGGGCCTTATTCTGGGCTACTTGCTAGGGCCTAGCAAGTGCCCCCAGAATACGCCCCCAGGCCATTGCCGTTTGTTCCTACAGCTAAATACCGCCTCGATTTTGTACTTTTTACTAACTATAGGAGCAGAGTTCAATAAGGAGAAAGAGGAAGGAAACATAGAGATACAGTTATCTGGCTGGCAATGTAAAGCTATCTCAAGATGTTCTGACGGCCTTTGTCTGTGATACTAATACCCTATTTAAACACTTGCATGCACTTAGCAACTATGTAATAATCCGGCTGGCAAACATACCCTGGCTGTACATTTGGACAACTCCCAAACTACCCACCCCATCTAACTGTAACTGCTAGGCGATTAAGTTTCCTTTTCCTAACTCGGAACACCTACTTCTGCAGAGATCAAGTTTTTGAAACGACCAGACATGGAATGAACTACTATGTCCCCATAGTCGCTCTAGTTAGGTTTTGCCACCACTAACCACCGCCCGTCCCTCTTTCTTCCTTGAATTAATAACTTAGCCAATTCCATAAAGATAAAATCGTGCATAATAATAAATATATTAAAAACTAAGCTTTACATAATTAATTATTAATGACACTCACTTATTCCTACACTGCTGGAAGAATGAAGACGGCATCTGTCTAAGAGTTTCATTGGCAATCTCAGCTTAATTCACACCTTCCTGTTGGCTCAGTAATCATGACATTTTATTTATTCATGGGCATTTAAGAAAACAGTAATAATGAATAGTTTAACCAAAATTGAAAAAAGCAAATTTATCAACCCCAGTTTTGGATGCTCAGTAGACGTACATAGTGACACTGAAACCAGCAGTCTCTGTCAGAAGAGCGGAACAATTAACAGTGTAACTTTCGGAACTCTGAATAAAAGCAAAAGATTCGAAGGTTATAAGGGAAGTTAAATAAAGAAGAAAAAAAAAGGATTTTTTTATAAATCTTAAAAGAAAAACAAGATTGAAGCATGAAATTTGATTGTGATGAATAAAATGACTTGGCATGTGAAAATAGCTTCAGCTCATCCACATTGTGTCTAATTGATTTCAAACACATGAGCCCTTCTACATACACTCATTTAAAGTCCGCTTTCTATTTCACAATGCAATGTCAACTGAAGCTATACGCCTTGATTCTCATGTAAACTGAACATGGAAGCGAAAGAAAGGAGACCGATGGAAATCACCAAAGCCGCCCAGTCACTTCACTTTGACTTTTGGGCTTAACAATTAATTATTCCTACACAGACACACACTCGTTACCTTTGCCTTTCACATGTCTATCATTCATTGCGTGTTTTTTTTACTACTTCTTTCTCCATCATCAAGTCCCATTGGTGTAGTACATATGTTATTTTTAGACAGTTGTTTTAGTTTTTAATTTTCGAATTTTTTAAAATTTTGTTTGTACATTATTAAATTTTACAAAATACTAACAAGTGTTTTTTGCTTCGTTTGAAACAATTTTCCTAATTATTTGGAATAAATAGTTAGGTATGTATACGTAATGATAAATATCTATTGGGTACATAACGGATTACCCCCGCACATAAAAAAAATTAAACAAACAAAATTTCCAAGCACTCCCAAGTGTACCTACGCACACATATAATGGAACCAGAATAAACAACAAAGAAACGAGCTAAATTGAAAAAGGGAAAACTGGAGGCGTAAGTATATCTCAATAAAGATGGGCTACACACTGCACTCCATTGCATTGTAGCTAATAGCTAATCAGCAATGCAATTCATAATTACAACAGCTTATACCGAACAGAGCCAAGAAAGAAGGTGAAGTTATCATCAGCAAATTTTAATTGTGAATTATTGTACATTGTGTAATTAGACAGGAGATGCAGCCTGTATAAATAAACCAAAACAAAAAAAACTTGTACCAAAATAATATGGAAAAGAACTTTATGGGCTATGAGGGGGCGTCTTCGGTAAAAGTATACCTTTTGGATAATTATTCCTTAAATTGATT
>JAQFZC010002574.1:0-22409 GCA_034695205.1 Dicyrtoma fusca
AAAATTGACACTTGGCCGAAGCCAAGTACTTTTGAAAAACTGCTTTTTAAATCTAGCAGCGCTAGCTGCTACAACATCAAAATGATGCGGTTTTAATGTATAAGAATGGACTCATTTTTTTATGATACGATTATGATGTGGTGATTTTTTGCAGTGTACTTACTGTGCTGCCCTATATAAACTGTATCTTTAAACATATTTGTAACACCATTCTCAAAGGTCTCTGTCTACTCACGCATTGACATGAACAAATTATTCTAACATCCAACATTCAACCTATGCGGTTGGGCAAAAGCAAATGAATGATCTAGTCCATATGGTTTTTGCAGACGCTTCGTATTTTATGTGTTTTGTAGCGCTTCAGCTTCCTCGTTTGCAGTTAAAGACACACTGATCACGTAGAATTCCTGATAAGTATTACACATACAATATATTCGAATTCCATGTTTTTAATGATTCAATACATTCAATAGCAGAAAAGGAGAACGGACTAATTCGGCAAATAAAAACAGTGCCAATGAAAATAATACCAGTGAAACCATTTCATTAATATTTAAATTCTTTCCTCGTCATATTGTTTAAAACAGACGTAATGAAATGTTAATTTATATGATTCATGGCCCAATTTGTGTACAACATGACGCAAAAAGTGATTATAAAGGCGTTTCTCAATTATAACAAACACAGAATTTGTCAAAATTTAGATTTGAAAGGTTGCTTCAATGATTACAACAAAAGGTAATATGCGCAAGTATATTATATCGCACTAAATTGTTTAATTTAAAACAATAGCTTACAAACCACAACCTGTGTCATAACTTAAGAGGATTTCGTGTAATACTGTTTATTGCAGTATGATTAAGTAATAATAATGAACAATTCAATTGTTTTTTTTAAAGGTGCGTAAATAAAACAGATACGTTTGCGCGTGCATAAATAATTACTGCCGTCAGATAACTACAGCAGCTTACCTTCGAAAACTTCTGTATTCAGCTTATACACTTATTAAATGGGGGAGGGATATTTTGTTTTCATTTATTAGTCATTTTTATGTTAAAATTGCTAGTGTTGTATTGCTAATGTATAAACAAAACTTATTTTGGTAGATTCAGTAGGAAGAATACCTGTGGTGTGTCAATTTAATTATAGCATCGTATCATAGTGCACAGTTAATAGTGGTTGATTTACACCGCCAGCATTTCTAAATTAAATACTCGGCATGTTGTATACCAAAGCTTAGTAGGTTGACTGAATTTATATAATAATATTTATGTTTTAAATAAAACTACTGGGACTAGGAAACTGGGGTACCTAGGAACATTCTTATTTGTAGATTCTGTTCTGCGGTTGATGTTTTTCTGGAAATGACACGGCGGTGTCGTTTTATGGAATTACAATTATGTACGAGTACGATTAACGTGAAGTACTATAGCACAACAATGATTGTTATTATCTTCTGGGGACAAAGTGATAAGAGGATCATCAACGAAAGCACATTACATTGTATAGCAAGAACATTAAATAACACGGGTAATTTTCACACGTATAAATATCCCAACTTAAAAAGTTGAAAGCATTCAGACTCAGATCCTCTAGGGAAGCAGCTAGAGATCCAGCAACAAGAGCAACCAAGAGTATTGCACTCTGTATTCCATCCGACCACGGTGTTTGTAATTAAAATTGAATAAATTCGAAGTTCCAGTAGAGCCCTGCCTTCGCCTGTTTCGAGCATACTTCCATCCGTCGCTGTCTTCTTCGATATTTACAAGAATCTCCAGAATCAATAGAAGAGCAAAACCGAGCAAATTCACAACTATTTTCATTTCCACTTCAAAGTAAGTCTACTATAAGCTATGCCTGTTCATACATATTACATAAAGTAAGAGTAGAATCTGCTGCTACCTTATCTATAGAAACTATGTCATGTTAGAACATTACATGCACCTTCGTATATCAATTCGAGTGATCAAACTCTTCAGTTATTTGTGGTTTGACTAGCACTAGAATACACTGGAAAGTTTTTATTTTTCCAGAAGAAAATTAATTTATTATTATTAAAACGGGAGGAAATTAAAGGAGTCCTTTCATTCGAAAGTAAGGGTAAATCGAGCTATTGGTTCCATTTTTCCTTCCTCCTTCTCCATAACAGTTTCTCATAGGAAAATCTAACATTTCATAATAGATAATAATGTCCTATTTAAAATCTGTTAAATTAGACAATTTTATAAAACAAGTTAAATTACTTGACTTCCAAACATTATTCATCTGGTTTAATAGTATTAAGTAATGTAAGCATGTACACTAACTATATAATTATTATTTGATTTTCAGTAAACGAGGAGAATGACTGGGAAAGGACTGCTTGCATCTTTTACTATTGCGGCATTTGTTTTGATTAATCAATGCTCGGCTCAGAATCAGAAGGTGACACTTTTCGGTAAACAGGATGGAGCAGGTCCATTCGTTACTTTGACTGAAACGTACTCTCAAGATTTAGGCCAACAAGGATTTGATAATAGGGCATATTCAGCAAGTGTTACTGGAGTGTAAGTGTTACTATAATTAGATTTTTATTAATTTAGAATAGCAATGAAAGGATTTTAAAACATTGATAACAAATTACCTTATCTTTTCAGATTTCTTTTCTACGACGACTACAATTATAATCCTCGAGATGCTACAATGGAGTATATTTTTGGACCAAATAACTACCGTACAAATTTCCAGAATCTTGGAGGAAGAGTTTCATCCGTGAGATTTGCTGGGCATAAAAAGGACTACAGAGTAAATACTCTCACCCTCTACAATGGACCCTTTTTCCAGGGTAGAGATGAGTACACTACTGGTGATCTACCCAACTTGGGCTTGGACCGGGCAGCAAAATCCCTCATCGTGACCGGAACCGCTGCATGGACGTTGTATGCCTTGCCTAAATACCAGGGAGAATGCAGATGTGTGTATCCTCCAAGGTCAGATAACTACACTCCAGCTTTCATCGATGACACTAGGAATGTCAAGGTTGCACAAGATTCCATTCGATCCGTCAGAATTGGCTGCTACTGTAATAACAGGAAAGACATGGTTGAAGCAACATCCTTTAAAGTCGGTTTGAACAAAATCCAAGGGTCTAACAATTTGTAAATTAATTTTACTTGAAAGAAACCATTTAAACTAGTCTACTCCGTGTGCAAATATAATTACATTTTCCTTATGATTACAATAACAACTGAACTGATGTACGTTCAATTTTCGTCCTACATTGAATCACTTTAAAGGTCTGACTAAAATAAGCAATAATAATTCTGTGGAATTACGAAATTGTTCTTACCCGAAGCTTCATGCACTAAATAAAACGAAAATGTTTTACTTATACAAACTGTAGGTACACATTTGTTCAGCACAAATTCGTAACAATGTAGGCAGGTACCTACCTGCATTTAAATAATGTAAGTATAAGGGCCTCCGATGTATTTATTACTTGGAATGTCATCGTTATTGCCGACGCTATGAACACTGACTCATAAATAAGTAACATCCCATCCCGGTCATAAAAATAAAAATATAATATTTTCCTATATTTTCACCGCATAATAATGTTCCATGTAAATTGCACCAATTGTAATAGTATCAGTATCGAGCAACAAAAACTAAATGTAATAAATGTCTCTACGACAAATCTGATACACACACGTACAGCTTGTAGGGGCATACACATAAAAAACATAAAATTATGTATGGGCCGATTAAATTTTGTCATTCTTCGTGGGACGAGGAGAAATCTTAGCATTTTTTTTAACGGGCCACTCACACACAGCATGTGCACATAATAAATAAAAATGTCCTTGTATTTTACTGTTCACAGTTAGACGACGATACAAAGTAGGTAGGTAGATACTTTATTTTTTAAACAGTTATCTCTGTTTGATGAAGGTTATGATGAACCGTGTAACCTTTACCTCTGCAACGTACAAATACCAACTATAAATCTCGCCCAGGCCTCTGCAGTCAGTACAGGTATAATAGGCTTGAATTATTATAAATGAGCAACACAAAAACGTAGTTTAAGTTCCTATCTATAGGACTACCTATACATATATAGTATATAGTACGTGCCTATAGCTATGCTACCTATATACATAGGTATCTGGGTACGTATTTGCGTATCCAATAAAAATAAAGTAGAATAAAATGATAGAAAATTTCGAATTTGTTTAAAATGAAGTGCGGGGTCATCAAAGACATGCCGGTGGACAGAGACAGACGCACTACATAATGCGGATAATGCAGCGTGTGTGCTCGAGAGTACTTTATGTATAACAATGGCAATAAAGAGTGAATTCATGAGGAGACAGGTGTTGAAGTTTCAGGGCGCAGAGGAGGGTGGCCTCCGACCACCCTTTGAGCGTCTCTTATTCGGACTGATGGTGAAAAATCGAGTTGGTTGACAACGTGACGAGGGTTCTGAATTCGGATTCAAAATAATATTTCGTCACCCACCAGCAGGGCTACTATTTGTAGGCACATACGAACTTGCAATACATTCGGCATACATATGAGTCAGTGACAGGGTACACCTTTTCACTCTGTAAAATATATTCTGACGTCTTTGGAAAAATCCTGTTTTCTCTCATTTTTCTATGCATAGTGACAAATAATATCTAGTGATTAATTGTATTTCATTTTCCTTACGCGTATGTAGATGTATCTGTGCTTCACGACTCCCATACATAGTTCAATTCTGTTCAGATCAACTTTTCCGTACAAAGTACAGTACGTAACCTAGGTTCTTTTGCTTATATTATTATGTACCGTCTCCTTTCTTTACCCTCCTCTATAGAATTACGTACGATTAGGTACATAGTTAAATATAGCGCTTGTTAGGGTTAAACTTATTTCTCCTTCGCCTTCAACCAAATCCAAATTCAAACTGACTCTAAAAGTCAACTCATCTGAGCTGAAACGCGCTGGGCGCCGAAGTTGGTGTAAACATAAACATCTCCTATGCGATTCCATGAATACCCCCAAAATCTGAGTTTCAACTTACTTGACAAGTTGAAAGGATATTTGAAAAAGTAAGTAGGTAATATCTATAGCACAGTCAACACATTCCTGTACGTACTATAAATTTTAACGATATACCGAAAGCGTCAGTCATGCCACAAATACTAAGAAGCAGGAAATTATAATTCTCACACGTTCAAGCAAATCTGCAAAAATAGTTTTTGCGTAGCACACAATATTTACATACATGGTAGGGAGGCACATTTATGCACTATAAATACAGTCTGTTATTTTTTTTTGCATCACAACACCAAAATACCTATGCACCTAGGTACATCGAATATTCAAATATCAATGAAGGGGAAGCATGATGACTGAATGGATGCATGGGACTGACTGGAGCAGGAATAGGAAGCAAGTGAGCATCTCACGATAAAGTTCCCCAACCCCATCACGTCTGCAGAATACCAAAGCTCACAGCCTTCTGGAAAAATCGGATTTGGATTCACATTTAGTCTGTTGTTGGAACATATTTACTCGGAAATCTATAGTTGACAGCCTGCTGACGTGACATGGCAACCGACAGTTGCGTTTCAAGCCAAAAACCAAACTGGAAAGAGAGCGAGAGAGAGAGAAAAAAAACTAAACGCGTCACTCTATTATGCATGCCATAATGCCATGCCATCTCAACGGAGAGAAAAAAATGAAGCAACTATCCGGAATCACCGAGCTCGGTACTCCAGACCAACAGTTCAACCCAAGCAACATGAAGCTAAGGTGGAGATGCTGAAATGTTGAAAGTCTTTGAGAATCCCTTTACAGCGCTTTTGTTTTTGTTTCTTCCTGCGTAGGTTAGGTTAGGTTATGCACTTATATGGATTAGACAGTATAACAAACTAAAGATTTCTATTTTTATAAGATGAATGAAGATACCTATGATATGGTGCTATCATACGTGTTTCGTTTCCTTCCTCCATAGAAAATTCTTACGATTATTGCAACTACCTCCCCAAACAAAGTCAAAATATATATGTAGGTAGGTCTATGGATGTGCTGCTAGGTAACGCGTAGATCGAGAGTTTCAGAGAATATTTTTTACCGTGCATTAAGGTCCTATTATTTTCTGTGATGTTGTGTCTATGGAAAGACCAGCAGATTTTCTTGAAATTTTTATAGAGACATAAAAGCTGAGCAAAGTTTCCCTTTCAGCTATCTGTTGTGTCTGTAAAAAAAAATATAACTTTCTCCGCCGTCCGCCTCTGCTTATTATTCTTTTTTGAGTTGGGAATAATATAATGTTTGAAATAATATATATATTTCAATGTAACTACCTACTTGCCCTTTGTTCTTGGGTAGTTTTTGCCAGAATCTAAAGCTAAAAGCAATAGGCACAAACAGCATAGATCCAGCGACAGAATCTCTGAAGCAAACGTGAAAACACGTATTCCCTTTCTCACATTTTACACCGCTTTCTCACAAATAGACTTGTTGATGTGTGAATGCTTTGGAATGCGTTTCCATTCGGGGAGGAGGATGATGAGAAAACACAAGAACACTGTAAAACAAACCTGAGTCACCAGATTAGACAGCAGGAGCAAGTAGGAACAACAGCAATCTTCGAGAACGTCCCTCAACAACATTGTCACTGGTTTGGTTCAGATTATAAACCGACAGGGCATAGAACTGATTCGGGTATGTGGGTACATACAAGCAACCTATTGTCAAATTTTTTAGGATAGCCAGTTGAGCGGGTTTTCCAATTTTTAAATGGCCCACGGAGCATTGAGCATGAAGCTCACGAACCAATGGGAGCTGGCCTTAGAGAATTAGGAACGCCTCCTCAACTGGCTATCCTAAAAAATTTGACAATACAACTGAAAGTTTATGATTGCAAAACAAAGCATATTTTATGTCCTTACTTTGGAGGATAGGTAGGTACATGGAACCATAATAAAATGTCATAATGTGGATAAACGTGAGCTTACTTTTACGTGCATATAAAGTGAAAAAGCGTGATTCGCTGAATACTATTGCAGTATACCTACCTCATCGTAGTAATCTTTGTTAAATTCGCAGAAAGAATAAAAAAAGGGAATTTGAGAGAGCCTAAGAGCCAAGAAGATCAATTTCATTCCTAAAACTCCCTCGCTTTCTTTTTCATTGTTTGATCTTTTATATGAAATGATCTGTTGGTTTGGTGGGCTGTGTTGGTCTGTCGCCGGGCGGCTTGTTGTACTCAACCGTAGTTTTCCTTTCCCTCTTCGTCCTCACAATTATTATTTTTTCTAGACTCGAGGCAGATTGGGGTTCTCATCGTTTCATCCGTTGTTGTTTGGTATGTTAGTTCATAAAGCCTGTTCGGAAAAGATTCTTTTTTCTTCTTCATGTTTTATGAACAATACCACAGCCATATATTTTTTGATGACTTGGCTCTCACAAACTATCATCTCCTCTATTGTCTCCAGGAGCGAAATCACCGAATTTCCTTCCAGACACAACAGCACAAAGCTCAGTATGATACCAAAACGAGAAAAAGATCGGTAGCAAAGTGACAATACAGTTTTTCCTTGGATGTTTCTTGGTGGTGAAAGAACACTTGCTAAAATTCACCAGAGAAATATCTGTAGAAATAGAAAGTATAAAAAAAAGTAGGGGGAAAACTTTCTATAATCGTGTCTGCACAAGTTTCGTTTCGAATCCTCAATCCCAAATGTTGAATGCTCCATGATTGTTTCATTATCAAAAGAAATGGATGGCAAAATGTAGCACTAAGAGTCACATGCTTGTGTATACACAGACAACTCAGACAAGTATGCCGTTGGGAATTGCATTACGAAAATATTTCCCTGGAAAAATCTCTTATCAATAAATATGAGAGTTGGCAAAATTTAATTTCAAAATTTATTATCGAATAAATTACTTCCCTCACTTCTTTCCTAGAATATTGAAAATCGGAATAAAACATGGCACACTTGACATACCGTTTGCACTATTTTAAGCCGTATAATAGACGTTAATGTTAGAGCAGTATGTGTAATCATCCATTTTTTACAACTTGATGTTTATTGTTCTGTTGTAATAAAATTCAGTTGCGGTTTTTTGGTTCCAAAATATAAATTACAAATAATATGTAAAAAGCGCCTGCTTTAACAGTACCTACAAAATGTATCAGTACTCGTTCGTCATGGGAAACTTAATGAAGCAACGTATGTAAGGTTAAAAGTTGAAACCCACTATATGTATGTAATTACAAGTTAATTTGTGCCTACTTAGTTACTAGTTTTTAGTTTCAACTTTCAACTGGATCAGTTTGGTACAACAGCCCTTTGTCAGTTGTGGTTGGGAACGGGAAGGAAGTGATAATCTTTTATTTATTGCAGAATTAAGTGTTGACAGACTGCGAGGAAGCAAAGATCTTAAATGAATCGCCGGCCGGATACATCCTACAAGTTAAGTTCAAACAGAATTATGAATTAAAGTTAAAAGTAAGTACTTCCATTTCGTTAGACGGACATTCTGTTTCAGACAGTAGTGAATAAATACTTTAACTATCAACTATATTATTTTATTTAGGTGTAACTGTCTAAATTATGACCTTCCCGAATGTGTGACGACTTGGATTTCCTCTACTTCAACGGTGTAGCAACATTTTTTTCGGTTTTTCGGGGCTTTAGTGAATTTTACTTTTCATCCTAGATTTGCTGCTGTAAGTTTTATTCCATTCATTTCCGGTTGTAAAGCTTCAATTCAACCAAATCCTGATTGAAGTGTGTGCGAATTCCTTTCTCCCTAATAGAGTATTATTTCGTGTTATTCAACATTCATTCAAATTTAAATATTATGCTTATGTAAATTGTAGCAGTTCGCCAGTTCAAGTAAAGCCTCTTTGTTTCAATCCACCTACACAAATACACTATAAATGTGATGTTTTCATTAGAATTCTGTTGGGTTTCCGTAGAATCAGACACTCGGCATTTCGAGTGAATTATTCCGCCAACAACGACGAAGTACCTAACTTGAGCTTGGCTTTCCTGCCTTCCATACTAATTCATCGTCAACACTTCACTCAAGGCGTTGACGTTGAAGGATCCAGTCTAGCTCTTGCGTCTGTTTATTGTTAACCGAATTATTAGGTTGTAGGTATTTTGCAGCTTCCTGGTTTTAATTTTGACACAGTATCAAGTGAACTATTTATTTGAAGTCGGCTACCAGCTAAATGTCGTTACGTACATACCTTCCTAAGTGTTGTTAGGAACCACTACTATAACTGATTGTTTTTTTTTTTACTTTTATTCAGTTTGTACACAGTTAAGGTAGCTTTTTATTTTCTCAGTAGCAGTGCAGTACCAAGAATGAAAAAATAAGAAAGAGCGTACGAAGGATAATAGCAGAAAAATGTGTACACTGACACTGACAAATGTACCTACTTGTCTCGTTTTTCAGAGTTCAGACCCAGGCTGCTACTGCATGCTTTGCTTTATTTACAGAACGGAGCTTCATAAAATGTATTCATAAATCCAACTGCCTCGTTGTTTGTTTTTAAAACGTATGCATCTCCTAATTAACAAGGTAAATATTACAGACTAAAGTGTAGAAGTTTGACCTGTATAGGATTCTAAACTGTGACTATTGGTGGTACTTACTTATTACTTAGTAGGTAGGTACTGGTGTATTTACACTATTTTTATATTAATGTCATCACCATAAAAGAATATTATAATTTCTTTTAATAATACTCACAACACAAAGTCAAACATTTACATTAGATGTATTGAGTTTGGAAGGTAGGTTTAGTTCTTTTTTTTTCTCAAAATTTAACTGTCAAGTAAGTGCATGCGTATACCTATGTAGTTAGGGTGCATTGATATTCATTTCAAACCAGAAGATATTTTCGTAATCATCCGTTTTGTAGTGGTTCCTATAATAATTTGTAGTGGATAGTCGAACTATGAAAACAGTGCACTAGTCTGCTATGAAACTAACGTATACCTACGAGTACTAGGCATCAAATTTAGTTTTCAGTGCGTCAGTGCGTACAGGTTGGTAGAGTTGACGATGGGATTGTAAAGGTGAGAGAGCATCCTCTGATAAGATTCTTTTGTGTACCTTGTAGTTTCAGATTCAGAGATGACTGTCTAAAATCTAGTTGTGGCTTCTGGCAGACGTGGCTAAGCAGCTTAAGTGCTGATATGCACTCGGAGTAATAGTAAGAAACGAGACGAAAGAAGAGAAGAGATCCTGAAACCCTGTAAGTGTACATGCCCGTAGATAAATAATAACAATAAGACTTTTGTGTACTATAGACATGACATATATCCCGTTTTGTATAATGAATTTTGGATTCTTACAGAGTAGCTACGAAAGAAGACGAGCAGACTATCTGAAGAGTAAGAGAGAGAGAGAGAGATCGACGGAGAAAGAGAAGACGATGAGGATGCCATCAAACTAAAAATGTTTATTTCTTCATCTAGTGATTATTGTTCAGTGGTAAACAGAACATTCCACGAGCTCAATTAGTGGTTAGATAATGAGATGAAAACTTACTACTGGGCTTACATACAAAAAACCTACAATTGAGTCGTCAATCGATTTCTTGATGAACTCGGAATGATTTACCACACACTCACGTAAGACTGTAACACCAACACTATATATGACTATACGCAAACTATTGAGCTATTCTATAAACACATATTCCCAGACAAACAAAACACCCTGATCAAACATGAAACATCAAAAGACTCAAAACTAATTGTAAGTATCAAATGGATCCAAAACTTTTCTCTGCATTAGGCTCCTTCAGACACTACATTCACACATAAATATCAAACTTTCTATATAATTATTATGTTATTGCATTCATTCGTCTATTCATCTCTACCAAACAAACTGCACTGAGTCTATACTTTGAGCTGCTAATAATCCCTTGCGAACGTATTTACAATTAAAAAGTTTTCCAACTATTCCGTCAAACTATTCACAATGTATAGACTGCGTATTTAGGAGCTTTGCAGCAAATGTCCGAGATATGTACATCTTCTCCATTCAATCCACGTTACTCCGCTTACTCCGCGAAGATCCGTGCTTCTATTATCTATGCCAGTGCAGTTGCCACTTGCAATAATTTCCTTGTAACTTATTTAGAAAGATATCACAAATAATTATTGTAGATTATTATTCATGAGTGCATTATACCTCAGCTATAACCGCATAATTACATGTATGCCTGCTCTTAGAAGCCATAATTCAAAATTTTAACGCAAGTACCTTCGTATTGTGAAGTTGTCTATAATAAGTACATAAATTCAAAGTCAAATTTCAATTCCAAATTGCCTGTAAGTTATGTATATCTAGTTAAGCTTGATGATGTGTGTGTGTGCTGCACACTGAGTTATTAGTTGTTCCTTCGTTTCGTAATCCGCAATAAGTTAAGTTACTTCAACGTCTGTGTACTTGATTACGTGCTTGTCTTCCTTTGTATTATTGTTTTTGCTGTAGTTTTGAAGTTGAACAATTGAAATACAGTTTTTATTTTATTTGCCTAGCGCAATAATTCTTGAAAGGCTTGACAAAAGCAATTAAATACTGAGATATTTTTGTTGGAGCTACATGGCGTGGACTGCTTGTAGTAATTAGCTGTTGATATATTTATTTATATGGATTACGTACCAGTCTGTAAATTATCTCATTCATTGCAAACTTGTTTTAATTCTACACGTGGAATTTTGAAGCTACGTAATTAAATTTTGACTTTGAAATCATTCCTCGTTTTGAGTTTTTATTAGTAATTAGTAATTATGTATTATATTATTTAATGCCGGATTCCGATTTGAATTTGTAATGTTAAAGGCTGATCAAATATTCAGTTCGGAGTAATGCACTATTGCCAAATTTTATTGTGAACCTAAAGCTAAAGTGTAGGCATATAAATTTTTCGCGTTCGAACATTGACTGAAAGTAATTAGATTATTATACAATAGAATATCTTGTGTCTTCAAAGTGAATACGACACATATGTACCTACGTCCGAAACTAACTATTCTAATTTATTAATTCGTCTCTATAGCAGGCGGAACAGAACTGACTCTGAGTATCCAGCGTTTTTAAATCGAAATCTAGGTCGAAAAGAGAAATTACGTGAGCGGATCTCTTCCCACTCGAAGAGAACCGTACTCACAGAAAATCGTATTAATGATTTCGAGAATTTGAGTCTAGAATAGAAATTCAATTCCATCGTAGAAAAACTGCCTACTATATGTAATTAAATTGAACAGGGAACGGTAAAATATACTCCCGTCGGCATAGTCAGATAATTTTATTCGTTGCCCTTGCGCCTGCATAAATCTATATCCCGCAGTAGTACATTTGTGATATAAGGAGGTACCTTTTTTGCATCTCTCAATAGGTCTACAATAAAACGCCAGCTTTATTTATTGCCATAATAGGTTCTATAACTATCTATACTTCACTTTTTAGTATTGTTGGTACTACTGGGAACATAAATCAAAATGTACTGATATGAAGGTTATTAGCATGAAACTTATGCAAATTCCAAAGTTAGAAGAAAAAAATATCAATTCGATGCATTTCATACGTGTTACGTTATGTACATTGCAATATGTGTATAATTAATGTAATGCAATAGTAAGGGTACGAGTCAAGAATGTCATGTGTCAATTTTTCCATCAATCAATTTTCTTTGCTTTTCTAATTCAGATTCCAATCGAGTGCTCACGGTTATCCCTGTAGTTTTTTTTATTACAATTTATTATAATCTTAAGAGGAAATGATGGTGGTTACGGTCATACCGTATCGCATGTATTTTTGACATTAATATTAATGTATTATGTAACAATCTCTATTTATGATGCGGATGTGCCCGTATAATTTCGAAGTTTTCTATATACCTTTATTTATACCTAGGTACATTTGAATGTTTTTAAAGGGTACGATCATGATCCTTCTTTGGAATACGTCGAAATCGAGTTGAAAAAAAAACGGTTTTAAAATGAGCCTGAATGGTGTTGATGAACGTCAATAATTGAGACTAAGAGTGAGATTGGGGGGCGGTATAAACGAAAAGAAGCTCAATTTTTTCCGCTTTTCATGAAACGTCAAGTCAATTGAGCAGGATAGTGAGATATTAGAGATATAGAGTATTATCTAGTGTGATGTAGCTATACTCAACTGGTAAAAGGTAAAGGTAACTCTGTGGGTACCTACATAAGTAACTGTTGAAGAATGAACGCGTACAATTTTTTGCTCTTCAAACCATGAATGGACGCAACTCTCTCATTTGTTACGGTATTTACAGACTTAGGCAGGCAGGCAGTCATATAGTCAGTCAGTCAGAAGAGAAGATCAGGCAGGTAAGCATAGGCAGACGCAATTGAAGGGGAAATGGAAATACTATCTGTCCGTATTATGTATATTAACTCAACTCAAGTATCAATGGACAGAGCAAAGGGACTCAGGATTGTGTTGTAAGAAAAAGAAACATTCGGTTTTTTTCTTCTATCAAAACTTACGATTAGTCTTGTGTGCTTAGGTTATAGGTACTTATATACATCATAGCATCCTTATAACTATACCTACCATAATTAGGTATACATACACAAGCATTTCTTCTGAGAATACATACCCACATTATTATCTTATCATTTTTTATCAGTTCCTATAGAGGTACTCAGAGCATTATACCTTTTTTCCTCGTTCCATTGCATGTGAATTATTATTAAGATTAAATAAGTAATCAAAAGGTGGCCAAGTTCTGACATGTAACCATCCATAATCTTTGTTTTTTTAACAGGAGAGAGAGGATACTTGAAGAAAATACGATGATTGTACTCTTTACAGCTGGGCTTTCGGTTGAGTATTCACTCTTTCATTGAGGATGCTTTAATTTAATACACGTTTTGACAGGGACTATAGTATGGAGGTGAGTTTGGTACTAGTGGCACTGGCTCTGGCTTCTGGCACAAACCCTGACAGCTCCTTACTAATTACAACTCTTTTCTTTTCCAGAGAATCATGGGGAAAAAAGCAAAAACTTGTAGGCAACTTTTCACTGACTACTCTCTGTGGTCCTATGAAGGTAGGCTTCTCATTTATTTTTTCTAATTTCAACCTCAACACATTGCTTAAGCCTGGCGGGTGGCTGGTCTTTAGAATCTGTAGGCTCTAGAGATGTTCAAGACTCAAGAGCTTAGGGTTGTGAAACCGTTGAAGCCTGTGGGGAAAGTAAAATATGATATTAGCTTTAAGTATGGTACTTGTATGGATCCTTTTTCATATGCAAAAATATAATGCACGGCCCTCACAATCAGTGGAGAGGTCTAAGAGTATCCAATATTCGTAGAATTTTAGATGACCTTTACACTTCAGGTTAGTTTGTAGCTAACACTTTTTCTGGTATGATTTACCGTATTACTTTATTTTAAATATTACTAGCGTATATTTATTTTTATATAATATTTTGTTATTTTCTGTTATACGTAATAGGTTTGGGATATTCATTAAATAAAGTACATAGTATTAATTTTTAAGCACACTCTTGAAAGGAAATATGTAAGTGTAGAAATACAAGGGGTTTTATGTTTGACGAATCAATAAATCAAAACCAATTCTGCAAATCTTGTAAAAGTATATTTTTATGTGTACATTTATGTAGTAGGCAAGAATCCAGTACTTAGAATTGGTGGTGCTTAAGTACATATGTATTACAACATTTTGACTGAGAGGTAAAATGTGGAGGGAAGGTAATAAAAACATTGACGGCATAAAAATATTGTGCGAGATTGTGAGAAGTTATAAAAGTTTTTTAATTTCCTTATTATTTATAGTTGAACTCTGTCCTTTAACTTTGGTTGTTCTGCTATTTCTCTGCCATTCTGTATGCTTGACACTTCGTCCATCGCTGACTGTTTTATTTGGATCGTGATGATGTTGACTATAGGATTGGAGTAGGAAAATGGACGTCTTCGTCGTCATAACAAGATCAAAAAGACGGAACGGAGGAGACATTTGAGTTAAGACGTCCACGTCATACTTACGTTTATGTGGAGCAGAGCAAGCGATATTACATACTGCGTGCATATTCGATTGGTAAAGATTAAAAACTAGGGATTTTAGAAGGCAGTAGAAACACTCAACATTTGCACAGATGACTAGATGACTTGATCCTTTTCTTGAGCCTTTCCTGACTGTGATGTGCCTTGTAGGCGTAGCCTCTCCTACACTCCAGAATGGATTTTCCAGTTCCCCGTTTCAGTCTTCTTGTCAGAGATTCGGAGCGGCAAGCTAGCTCGATACTTCTTCACACCACTACTATTCTCTTCTTGATGGATGTATCGCCAAATCGTTGCCGTTGCTGTTACCTTGCTGATCGGTTATGTTTTGAGTACCTGCGAGTGGGTTTTAGAAGTTGAAAACGTGCATATCTAAGTATGTACAGAGTGCTTCTATAACGAACGATGAACATATGAATATTGTAAACCCCTTTTTAGCTTTTTTAGCTCTTTTTTGGAAATTTGCCGCTTTCTATCCAACACTATTCCCTTTGTAAATAGATGCCAATAGCACTCGTTGCATGTCTGGTAACATTTATAATGTAAAAATTTTGCATCTTCAACTTTAACGAATGTAGAATAATGTATGTACACTCGTACATCACTCTTATTTATATGCGTATAAGGGAGATCTACAGGGACCCATGAATATCCCATGCATGGGACTATTATTGATTTTTTTTTCACATAAAATGTAGTGAAGGGCGATACTCTACTTTTGGATTCGAATCCCAGATTTTCTCCTGTAAGTTTTACATCCCCTTTAGCCGAAGCACATCAGCCACAGCAGCTCGTCATCTAAACACATTTTTCATCTCGCTTCCCCTACGCTTACGCTTGGGAAGATTTGGCCGAAGAAAGTAAAAGCAAAGCCTTCGCGTCAAACTGGAAAAAGTTCCTAGGCAGCTTACACTGCAGGTATCCTAAGTATCTGAAGATATGTAGACCTGGACAAATGTTAAATGTAAGATGCAATACTTACGAATACCATATTTTATATTTTAGTTTCTTATTTATATTATGTATCTTTAAAGTTGTAACCAGTCTCGACTAACGGTGCAACATATGTGCATAGGTAAATACCCGTTCAAAAGGGAGGAGAGTGGCTACCCAAGGGATTAGGACTCAAGATTGTGGAGCAAGCGATGAAAACAAGGAGGAAGCCGGGATAAAGAGGAGATTTATAATCCTTTTACACTTATTTTCCGCTTAAATTTTCCTTAGGCTCTTCTTTATCGTGAGTGCATAAGGCCTTACATATCACTCCATATCAGCCTTTAATCCTCTGAGATTGTTTCATCGTAAAGACCATAGGACCAGTACCATTACGGCCAGACTAGGCCAGCTAACAACTATCAGTAGTACCTAAGTAACGGAACTGTCGAGAGCTGAGAGTGCAAAGGAAGACAGATAGATAGTTCAAGGGCTGCCTATACCAGTGTCATGTGTATATTCATTAAGTTGATGCAGTGCCATGTAACGCTGATGACAAAATATCTAGAAGCTAAAAAGTACTCACAATATGGTGCTTGGTGCTGCTCCACGTTACACCAAGTCTTCATATATAAGAAATTTCGTCTAAATTCGTTTTTTTTACCTTTTGTTCGTCGACGGAAAAGAGGATAAAGCCAAAGTCATCATCAGAAAGATGGTCCTTTTGTTTTCTTGTGTACACACAGAAAACATCCAATCGTGGAAGCTTAAGCACTTCTTTGTGACGATAGTCTTATAGCAGATGGATGAGATGCGAAGCGAAGCTTTGGGAAAATGAAAGCGTGACCGCTGTCACATCCTACTGACAGGGACCGGTCAGTATAGTCATTAGTAGTTTTAGACAGTCTGTTTAGTCTAGAGTCTAAAGGGTGAACGTTTGCAGAGTCAAAATTGGCTTGCTGACTACTGTGCCTTGAAGATCTTCAAGTGTTTGCAGCTGAAGAAAGCAACTCAAGTCCGAAGATTAGCAATGTCTAGTTTATGTATGTCCGCGAGCAGTCATTTAGTATTCGGCATTCGGTATTGGCATGTGGCTCGTATGTATACGTACATGTTCTGGGGAGTACTTCTGCAACTAAAAGTAATGCAATACTATAATAATGATACTACTGATATATAGATATAGCTGCTACTTCTTGTCTCTTGTTATCCTTATTCTTACAAGCTGCAATCTTATACATACATCAAGCAAGCCAGACCACTCAACTCAAAAGTGCTGGGTAATTAATTATGTACTGCACAAGCCTGAAACGTTTAAATAATTATTTGTAGGGAGTATATAGGTATGTAGGCACAGAGCAACAACGGGGCTCACTCAGTAAATTTGATGGGATAAATTAAGTGAACAAAACGACGATGACGATCCTTGTAAGTAAAATGTTAAATGCGTTGAATTAACTGAATTAAGTAATAGACAAGCAAGTTTGCTGTCTTGTGCGGCACGAAAACGAATTGTTGAGGGTTGGAGTACATCTTGTAAGAGAAAAATATTAATAATAAAACTTGATACAATAATAAGGATTGTGTGTTCAAGTTAAAGGAAAAAACTGGTTGTTATATTATATAAGTATATGTAGATGTGCATGTAATCCCTATATGTATATTGAATGGGTTAAAGGGAGTCTGTCTAACAATATCTGTAAGGTTTTGAATTCATTTTAATATTCAAATTATACATAAGATGGATGTACGTCTGTGCATAGGAAGATTAAGTAGTTTTTAGTTTTTAGCTGCTTAGGACTTATCAACTATAGCTCTCATGGACGCATCTCGTCTCATCAGTTGTACAGCTGATAATAATAATCGTTACTTCGGGACGCGAGGCTGGGGTTTGAGTTGGATTTGTTGTTACACTGAGTAGAAGCATTCTTTCTTACTGGCTGTCTGGATGTACAGAATCTGCTGCTGATGATCCTGAGCTGCCTGATCGGGCTTTAGAAATAGTACATAGTAAGTATGACTTGTGCGTTGTACATAAGTTCCGTAGAGATGATGAGATGTTGGCATTCCCGTTGGGAGCTGTGATCAAAAGATCTGGCCGATTGTTACATGATTTTGGCTGACTTTGTGTAATGTAATGCAGAATTAATTCTTTGTGATTATGTCGGTCAGCAGGTGGGCTGGACAAGGGTTCTTGTGAGTAGTTTAGAAAAAAAAAAGTGACTAATTCCACGTTTCCATTTGCGAGATGCGTGTCATGAATTAAATCATAATCTTTATTTCGTACTGAACAAGACTGAGACTGACGATGAGACACTGAGTGAGATCGAGTTATAAACTTACTTGTTATGTAGTTGTTAGTTGCCCGACTGTGGACGGGTGTTTGTTCTCTCTGATTCTTAAGATTTTTTTCCCCCCCTTCTCCGCACAGATGCACATTACTGTGGACTGTGTGTTGTTCATTCATTTCATTCATAAAATGAAGATGATCAGGTGATGGTGGCTGGGTCGTTGGTGATGGTCGTGCGATACAGAGCTGTGAATATGAATAAAAATTCAACTTGAACCTCCATCAACCTACTAGATGCTAGGTGATAGTAAATTGAACAATTTTTTTATACGAACGATTGTGTTTCATTGTGTCGTATCCGTACATTCACATTCACAAGTACATACATACCTCCTCAGTATCTAGTGAATTTATCCAGCAGCATCGCTGCCATAAGCTGACCTACCTAGACGTGGTTAGGACCAGGGTGCACACAAAAAAAAAGAATACGGGATGCAAGACGTGTATCTATTCCCATGTTAATATGAAACGAATGCATTTCGATTTTCGATTTCATCCTTTAGAATTTAGAATCTCACGCGATCGTACTTTTTTAATGCATATATCAATGTTATCTGTAATCTTCAAGGGTAATTCCCGTCGTACATACAGGGACTATGCTGGACTTGCAAAGACAAATTGAAAAGGCTGTTTTTGTTTCATTTACGTTTTATTTCTGGTTCAACTTTAACATTTACTCTCTTTACATGGCACACTATTGTGTGACGTCTGTCTCATTTAATTTCTCAGAATTTTATTACCGAGTATCCGTGACCGCTAAATCTGTGTATATGCATTAACCCACGTGCAAAGAGAGCTTTATTGGCATTATACATATGGTTGTATTCCTACTTGCTGCAAAAGCACCGACGTTCATTTCGACTCATCTCTACGCTTCTCGTTTTGAACGGTGTAATAAATGTAATTACACTGCAGCCTGTAGAATCTACGATTGTGGAAGTTAACGACATTACAGTTTTGAATTGAAGCCTGACTGAATTGAATTGCCGTGTGCCCTTAGAGGAAATGCATGGATTTTGCTGAAAATCTTCAAAGAAAAGTATAGGATCAGATATAATGGAAATAAATTGTGAAAAGGCTAATCTGACTTGGAAAACCACTTTGAAATTGAAAAACAGATGGTGTCCCATTTCAAATGAAGAGTTCGTCTAATGTAATCAACTTTGTGTCTTGATGATGAGATGATGAAGTATGAGTGGAAGGCATTCATAAAGTGGTTGTTTAAGTCAAGTCAAGTCAACTCAATCTACAAACCAATTCAGAGCTCATCATTATTATAGACCAACACTGACAAGCTCACCGACCGACCGACCAACCAACCGACCGGCCATCCGACCTGCCAAACTGAAAGTTTCAAACTGAGAAGAATGGCTTGAGAACATGACAAGGTGGAGAGAATGTGAGTTGCTGGCACTTGCACTGCTAATACTACAACCATTCCTACCTATATTAATTATATTTAAATGCTCCCTAGGTATGCACATGAAGTGTACAATCATACAGAGCCATGACAATTTAAATAATTTCTCCATTTAGACAAATCAACAAGTTGAATTATGAATCCAACAATCCTACCTGTTTACGTACGGAGAGTATAGATTAATTAGCTGTAATTGTCATTAAGAACTTATTCAGATGTAAGTGGGGTTCATTAGACAAGACGAGTGATTTGTACCTTTACATCACACGTCCCTTCATTTGCATACTTGAAACACGGTATTACTGTCCTCAGCAGCGTCTGTATAGTTATAGTATAGTACTTGAGACAAAAAGCAAAAAAGACACAAGTAGATAGGCAAAAATGTGTGGGCATGTTGTACAAAAACCGAGAGAAGTACTAACTAACTAAATTCTAAAAAATTTAAAAGCCATGCCATGTGATACCATGACAAAGGACACGACGCGGCCTCTTGTCGCCAGCATCGTCGCAGTCATCATCTCCATGTACACTAATAACACCGCTTTACAACATCTTCAAGACAAGACAAAACTTTTAAATTGTCAGCTGTACTCTTGTACTGTAAAGACAAGTCATTACCACGATCGATCTGAACTTATAAAACTTATCCGCGAGGTTTTCGAGTCATTTTCATGTCTGGAGTCTGGAAAAGTCCTGTGACACAATGGACATGACAAGACACCTTTCTAACGTCGTGTCATTCAGTCCCTGTCCGTAGAACTCTTCAACTCTCTTTAACTATGAACTCATGCATACACGTACATACATAGTAGATGTAAGTACCAGAAAAGTCACACTCCATTCGCATCCTATCAGTCCTTGTGGTCATCATCATCATAGCATGCAAGTAATTAAATTCAAATTGTCACCAACTCACACTATAAAACATGGTTCCTGAGCCACTCACAAGTAGCTCGTAGAAATGTAGAAGTGGAATTTCATATCCAAAAACATCATAAAGAGACAATAGTTGACAAGGGAGTAACAATTAATGTCAAAATAGCAGGTATATATGCCATGTCACAGACAGGAGACCCAGCATTAGATATGTACAACTGTTGCTTGGGCTTTTAGTACAAAGTACAATGTATGTACATTCATGTACTTATGCAAGAATAGAATAAATCAAAAATTGATTACGATAATGTCAAATCAAATTGTAAACTTGTCTACCAGTACCAGTACCAGTCTACCTACTATAGTTATGTACATACGTAAGTAAATAGTTGTAGAAGAATCACACTATGTAGCTTATCGCGTATGCGTATAACTAATTACAATTCCTGGCACAACCGTATATAAATAGCTATACTGACATAGCTGCAATATGAAGTCATCATTAGTATTGGCATTGGCCGACACTTGGAATTAAAGTCAAAGAAAATAGTCATAAAATGCTAAAAACGAGAAGTTTCCTGTCTATTTAGTCTGAGATAGAGTCAAGAAATATTTAAATGAACTTTTAGACTTTAGGATGATAGAGTGTGGCGAGTGGAGAGTACTTTTACTACGAGCTAGTGACCAGAGTACAAGAGTAGACGGCTGCTGCCATATAACACGTTAATTAACTATTTACCGAGTAAATACTTTCAGCTCAAGCTTAGTAAATAAACGGGACTTGCAGTAACGAAGGAATCATCAGCATCGCATCGTAGTACTATCGAAGAATTCAAAAAGTGAAGTACTGACAGATAACATAATTCATGGACAGAAAAGAAATCGACAAGCTTCTTGTTTACTGCTAAACTCGAGCTTTTGAGATGGGAAAAAGGATGACGTCATTAGAAAAATATGCGTAGATCTTCGAGTGCAGATATTTACCTATACGTTTGAAAAGGAAAATACTATTATACGTTAGGTATTATTACTTAATAAAAATACTACGAATAATTAAACTTGAATAGACTTCTAGCAATAACGATGGATACTTGTGTACTACATATATTTGCACTTACCTATCATTCACAGCTATTCTGTATTGGGCTGCATCGTACAGCATAATCATCTTAAACGTATCGGGATCTCGTCTTATAATTTGTAAAAGTTAATAAGACGCGATAGTCGTATGCTATATGGTTGGTTTGTCTTTAACTTACTGTTAGTATTGGTATTAGTATTAGTACTCCATGCATGAATAGCTATTATTGCTCAGTGTCTCATCAAAACTCTTATAAAATTTGTTTGATGTCTATAATTTAGGGAGAAAATATACTAGAAAACACTATGGATAGATATAAACTTTTCAATTGGTGGCATTTGGATTGTATCTCTGTCTACAAAATTTGAAATGAAATGGTAATGGGTTGGATGACAGAGCATTTTGAAGTTCTACTCATCCTCGATCTTCAATATTTAACTGATACCATAGTTCCGTGCGATGATACGATAGTAGGTACGTGCATATGTGTTGTTATTTGTTTATATAGATACATACATACGACAAGTGTATGAGGTTCTGGTTCTATATAAGCGTATAGGTATGTAGTTATATAAACCGTCATTCAAATCTTCTTTGCATCCCAAAAGTTCAGTCATATTTGACTTTGGTTTCATTTCAACGTCTGAAACGTTAATGTTAGCAGCCCATCCAGTCAAGTAA
>JAQFZC010002575.1:0-22406 GCA_034695205.1 Dicyrtoma fusca
GCTGACAAAGCCGCTACAATCCAGTGTAGTATACTGTTGTCAATGGTAATCCCAGGCTCAACATCGTTCCACAGAAACGGTCCAAATCTTAGCGAGTGTTGAAGTCTGAAGAAAGTTTTTAGGCCTTGTACTGTCTTCCTAGTAAACATAATAAAATGTCTGATTTATGTTTGCTTTTGTTACTTCTGGTTTCTGGGATTGTCGAAATGTTTCTACACAGATTAGTAGCGAGCACTTGAATTATACATAGGGCAAGAAAATGGGATAACTCGATTCCTGCGAATAACACTCTAACAGCTCCACCGCCAATTAATTTAGTAGTGTAATTATTATAAGTAGGTATATGTATTTGCTTATAATAAATGGCATGCGAGAAAGTATTTCTTAAATATCTGAATAGTTAAATTACCACGCGAATTTCTCTTTGGAAATACCCAAGAAAAATTTTGCACGTAATTATGTACTTCTTACAATTGAGCCATTCTTTCTAATGTAACCTTTAATTTGAACTTGTGCCCAGGAAGAGAATTAATCCACTCGCACTCGTTGAACCTAAATATAGTGAAAGTCCATCGTATGCAGTGCAGTGTGTAGGAAACACATCAAAACCTTATCTCGTTCACACTAAAAGCACCCCAAAGTGTTCGTAATGTATACTTAATGAAGTCAAAGAGTATGCTTGATGGGTGTTTGGCAGTGTGTACCTTATTGCCTATACATTCCATTCCGCTGGTAGTTTAAGTAATAAATTCCATTATGTGTCGTACGTTCATTATGAAAGGGTGTCTGTCTTTGTTCAATGTACAATAATTTTATTATTATACATACAGCTATTAAAACGTATACTTAATTACGCAACAGAATAAACCTTAATTAGTGGACGGAATTTTACTGCTTATTATACTTTAACAATCAACTTTATCCTTTTAAACACATAATTCGGAATAATAGCAAACAAATATATGACCAAATATTATCCTGCGTTATCATGAAAATAAACCAGGAAGTGCCGCCTTATTGCCTAGAAAGGCTTTAGGAGCGTCTTGTTTGTTTCTAAAATTAAAATTGACCAATTAACTTCAATTAGATTAAAAGGAGCAACCAACTTTGCTCAGTGTGGCACGACTTTCCCATTGCAAAGGTGATTTTTAATTGTTTTTTAGTGTATGAGCCAACGCATTCGAAAGGTAATATTGGAAATAACGAGAACTTAAGGCAGTACAGTTGAACCAAGGCCAGTGGAGAGATGCACAAGACTGAACGACGGCCAATGAGAAATGGTCAAACGGTTTCACGCTCCCCAAATTCTTTCCAAAGTTAGTTCAAGGACGAGCCAAATCACACTCCAAGTCAGGAATATGACAAACAAGCATGGCAGCCCAGTGTGTTAATAGCAAATTAGTTATTTAATTGTCGTACAAGCTTCATAACTGAAATACTGCTGCAGTAATAAATGATAATTGATATATTTACAATGATTTTGAAAATTGGTCACTAGCTTATATATATGTACACTAGTCATTGGATTAATTCGCAGCCTTGTAAAGCAACTCATTAAACGTATATCGTGACTTTTGGACGTATTTTAAAATATTTTTGAATTGATGGTTTTTTCAAAGAACAGTGTTAACGCTAATACGTATTCAATCTTTGTCCAGTGGCCGGGAGCAACAGTGGGGAATTTTTAATCAGTTCTTTGAGCAAAGGAAAAAAGGTAGTATGTTTTTGTTTATTTAAATTATTATTATTGCGTTTATAAACTACAAAATAATTGTAGGTTCATTATTTTCATCACAGCTTCGGCAGCCTGTGAAAATCAACCTGGACCACGATCTCTCAATTTACTAAAATGAAATTAGTCTCCATTTATTTGCCTTTTTCTAGTCTTGTAATTGCTCTCCTTCCACTCGTACTATTCATTTACGACCCTTCCTTAAACATCCTTCTCTACACTTTACTCCACGACGTCTACAAGAACATGCTCACCTTCTCCCTTTTTTTCTTGGTTGAATTCAGCATCGTCCTCTTCTGGATGTCTAACGCTATCTTTCGAATCCTCTTCCAAATCCTATTCTTCATACAAATTGACTCAGACATTGAGCGGGCTCTGAAGCCCCTTCAGATCCATAATCAAAACATCGAGGAAGATACCAAAAAATCAGTAAATGAGCTACTGTTTAAAATATACTTTATCTTCAAGCAATGTAGAAGGATACAGCTGTCCATCAACTGCTTTAACATTGGGAATGCATATGTACGTTGTATTTGGGTCCAAACTTACAATGGTGTCACTAATGCTTGTTTTGCCAGTCTACTCAATCAAGTAGCTACTTGACTTTGGATCCCGTTGCAGGGGTAGAGCTAAGAACATACCGTAAATTCTCTAATAGAACGCCCGCATACTATTCTATTCAGCCCCTCGGACCCCCGCGTACAATTAGAGACCCGAGCATTAAATAGAGACCGGCGTATAATTCAAATTGATCGTTTTACTACTCTGAATTTAGTTGAAATAAATAGGATATAAACAAGAATTTTCGCACTTTTAGGCGACTTAAAAGTATGTTTCATGTAATTCAAGCTATTCAGTAGCTAAAAAGTTAGGTTTACACTCATTTCTGTACATTTAAACACTGAAAATACTTCCGGTGACCCGCGTATTATTGGAGACCCGCGCATTATTCTATTCAGGCCCTTGGACCCCCGCGTATAATTAGAGACCCGCGTAGTAAAAGAGAATTCACGGTATGTTGCAAAGAGTATAGTGACTGTCCACCATAACCAATAACATTAGCCAAATGTGATGAGCAACTGAACTACCTGTCTTGTGAAAAAATCCATGAAAATCAACGTTGACGTTCTTTCCATCCTATTAAACTGGCTTACTCTGATCCCGGTACAAGGAATGGAGTGAACTATTTTTGAAATCTTAAAAGCCACCGGGTCCTTCAAATAAAATACCCGCCTACCCCATTGAATCTTCCGTGTTTTTGTAGTGATGGCGCTCAAGTCCTGCGAAGCAACGAGAAGGTAATTTTTGTATAATTTGATTTTTTCTGGGATTTGAAAGGCTTTTTCATAGAGGAACCAGTACAAGATAATCCCGTCTAGGGTTAAAAGAGCATTCATGAAGGCCACGGGTGGAGCTTGCTCAAAGAATCGGATGGCAAAAAATGTTCCGCCTATGCAACCGGAGAAGATACAGAGTTTGAGGGAAAACACTGAGGCAGAGTAAACCAGGCTAATATTGAAGAGGTGGATTAAGAGCTGGAGGTGACGGCATTGATATGCTGCATCGGTGACGTACTCTTTCTTCACGTGCCCCCTGTCTCTGTTGATATATAAATAGGGTTAAAAAGATTATTTTAGCGTAATTGTCATTACAGCAGTAACATGCTTAACCTATTCGAAACTTCGAAGCCATCAACCAATTGAAGTAATGCTTTCCAAAAGTGTTTAGTCTACAAATAAACTTGTTCAAAAAGTTCAACACTACGAAAACGTTAAAAAAAAGGACAACGAGAAATAAGCGTTTTCAAAAAGGTCAAAACTAGTGATTTACACTTTTTGAAAAGGTCAAAAGAAGAAATTAGCTGTTTTAAAAGGGTCAAAACTAGTTGGTTACACTTTTTAAAAAGGTCAAAACAAGAAATTACACTTTTTAAAAGGGTCAAAACTAGTTGTTTACACTTTTTAAAAACGTCAAAACTAGAAATTACACTTTTTAAAAGGTTCAAAACTGGTTTTTTACACTTTTTAAAAACGTCAAAACAAGAAATAAACGTTTTCAAAAGGGTCAAAACGACTAATTTACACTTTTTAAAAAGGCCAAAACAAGAAATGAGGGTTTTCAAAGAGTTTTAAAACTGGGTATACGTGTATTACCGTTTCGGAAAGTTTAAAATTTAAGCCTTACATTAACTTCCTCAGTCGCTTTACAGCTTCATTTAGCTTCCGATTAGCCCATTCCAAGAAGGATAAGTGGAAGTATATGGTAAAGTAAGTATTTCCATTCATGTAGGATAGAAGGACGATTTCGTATATACTAGCTATCCAGTACCAAATGTTGATCCCGGTCTGTTCTTGCGCCCCTAAAATGTGGTAGAACAGCTGAGGTCGCGTCTCATCACTCACAAGCACTACCCATACCAAAAAGTCTGATACTAGAAATAATTGTGGCAGAAATATTAGGAGTAATTCCTGTTTTGTTAATTTAAAAACACCTTGTAATATACTAGATTGCGGATTAAAGTTTTCTTCAGTTAATAGATTAATTTCATTCCAAATGACTGCCAACGTATCCCTATGCTCGCCTTGACTAAAGACACAGAAAAGCCCTTCCCAGTAGGCCACCAAGAATAGGAAATGGGTGGAGACGTGATTGAAATTAAACTCCTTGGTTTCTGAGGATATAGTGGAAATAAGCTGGAAGAATTTTAGTGTCAAGTAGAGTGTGGACAAAAATGAAGTGAAGACAAAAAAATAACGGGCAAGAATTTTCCAAATGACAAGTTGGGGTCCCAACTTCCACGTAAGGGGGTCAAAAGTAAAGGGGAGTATACAAGCTTTTGAAAGATATTTAAAAGCAAGTAAATTAGCCAAGTTTTTCCTTTGAGCTGGTGACATACTGTACTTCCTGTAAACTATAATGTGGACCGTATTTACCAATTTGATTTTTCGTTACGTACTTTCAATGCAAAAGATGTATTTCTTAAATGCAGCCAGGCTTCCGAATGACGGATTGAGAGTCGAGGCTTGAATACTGTTAGTATCTAAAGTGTAATAATTAAATAAAGTTAAAATACTGTCTAAAATGCTGTGCAGTTATTCGTGATAGGTTCAAATCGGTCAAATTTTGAGATCGTTTTAATATTTCAGGAAGCAAAACTATTACTATAATGACTCCCTCATGGAGGAAGACACTAAAGAAAATAGAGTTAATCGACATCGAGTATAATTATGTAATTGTGACTACCTATGTATATTCGAACAGTCGAAGTTTTAGCAATACCAAACGTGCAGTGCAGCCCAAAATTTTCGCTAGTCTAGTCAAGTCCAGTCACGTCCAAAATCAAAGGCAGCTAGTCTAGTCTAGTCAAGTCACGCTGTTTTCGAGGCCTGCCTAGTCTAGTCTAATCTAGTCAACACAAAATTTACCCTAGTCAAGTCTAGTCTAGTCAAACTAGTCAGCTATCCCTTTACATGGAAAGAATCGTGGCTAGTCTAGTCTAGTCATTTTTCTCTGCGCCTCTTACTAGACTAGTCTAGTCAAGTCACAAGTTTTGAAAGAGTCCGCTAGTCTAGTCTAGTCTAGCCAAGTCAAGCGGTCGAAAAAAGTCGAAAAGTCTTGTCACGTCATAGTCATCTAGTCAAGTCAGACTAGACTATGGGAGCACTGGAAACGTGTAAATAATACTTCCTGGTAAATGTGAGTATGAAATTCAATTATATTTAATTAGTATCAAACCCTAGAAAGGAAATTAATTCCAGCAAATATAATTAATAAAGAGAAATCCACGGTCAAATTGTTGCTATTTATTTTCCTTCTGAGGTAATAGCCTATATATATGTAGGTATGAGTGAGTATATACGTTTATAATTGTTTTTTAATTATATATATATATATACAACATTTAGCAAAGCTAACTAGTAAGACTGTGACACAAACAAAAGGATTAAAAAGCATTTATCTCATACTGCAATTATGTCAATACAAGTAATCTACTGCAAATTGGAAACTACAGTAACTAATCTGTTTAAAATCGCTTCTTGGTTACCAAAGTGTCTGGATGACTGCTTCCTAATGTTTTTTCTTGCACAGCAAGGACATTATAAAACATCTTCAAGGCTTCCTCTTGCTTTCCCTCTTTCTCCAAGACACATGCTATATTATACAGGGTTTTGAGAGTATCTGGATGGCTGCCCCCTTGAACTTTTTCCCTTGCCGCCAAAACTTCCCTGAAGATCCTCAGTGCAGCCTCTTGATTTCCCTGATTGTGCAGAATGGACGCCATATTGTGCTTTGTTTCCAAAGTATCGGGATGACTAGTGCCCAACTCCCACTCCTGGACACGAAGGACCTCCTCATACATCTGTACGGCCTTCCCGTATAAGCCCCGGCAGTTTTGAATGCTTGCCATCAAATGCTTCGTGGCCAGCGTCTCCGCGTGATTACTGCCAAAAGTTTCTTCCCGTAGTTTTAAAATGTCCGAACACATTAAGAAAGCCTCTTTGTACTTATTTTGCGTGTATAGCAGTCCGGCTATGTTGTGTTTCGTTGACAGAGTTTTTGAATGTTGGGGTCCTAAAACGTTTTCCCGCACTTCCAATACTTCAAAGTATAACTTCTTTGCTTGTTCGTATTTTCCTTGGCTTTCTAGTACGCATGCGAGACCGTGCTTTGTTTCTAAAGTGAAGGGATCGTCTAGTCCGTAGGTCTCCGTAGCTTCGTTTACAAGGTCCGTATAGTTACATAGTGCTTGTTCATATAATCTCCCTTTAAACGTTGAACGTCAACTAGGCGGGATTTATATCTCTGGGTTTTTCTGTGGGCTAAACCATTTGAAACAGACGCATGCGCAATAAGTTTCTCATACAACTTTCCTGCCTCTTCCATTCGAATCTCCATAATTTCATCTGCCACAAATTCGACAAATTCAACGAAAATTTCGCTATCTTTTTCATCCACTATTTTTTGAGAGATTAGCTCCGTAACGTGAATAGCATTTTCAAGAAAATTGTCGTAGATTTTATGGGATTTTGAAAGTGTCTGCCAAAATTGTTTCAGTTTCTCAATGAGCCAAATTAATACCAGGACTTCCAGCTTATTTCCCTGCATCCTTTGTTGCTCTATGGTAACGGCTTGAATCATCCGATGGATGCTAAAATGCTCTTCTGACTTTTCGACGAGCGAATAATCACAGAGGAGCTCCAAAGCGCTTAGAAAATCGCCATCTTTTTGGTCTTTGAAAAGGCCACAGAGTAGTTCCTTAGGGACTGCTGTAGGGGACAAGTATGCCATGACGTTTAGGATCTTGATAGCAAGCTCTCCAGCGCAATGACCCCTTATTTTATCTAGAGTCACGTTCCATATAACCAGCATGGTAGATTTATTTTTACTTTGGGCCGGAGAGTGTAACGGCTCCGAATTTAAAACGTCCCGCTTCCCGCATTTGTATTCATCAAGCAGATTTTGAATGCCGTACGTTTCCCGCCCAACCAATCCCTTCCTTTTTGACTGCTGACGAATTACAGCAACAGCTGACTGGAGGGCCAGCGGAAAGCGATCAAAGAGCTGACCTAGCTCTAAGCACAAGGCCCTATTTTCAAACGTGCTTTCTAGTCCCAGCTGTTTCATCCCAAAAGCTATACACTCGTCATCGCCCCAAAGCCCGAGGTGAATGACCCGTGCATCGACATTAAGTTGACCCCAGTCCTGGTTTCTCGACGTTATTAAGATCGTTGGCTTCACTAATAAAGATGGCAGAGATTGCGGGAGAAATCGATGAATGCCTTCAGAATGATACGGCGTGTCGTTGAGCGATTCGGCATTGTCAAATACAAGTAATAGTTGGGATTTGAAGCAAAGTTTTTCATAGATTTCCTTGAGAATGACGCCCATTTCCTTGGTGTTACTGTCATAGCCTTTGGTGGAGATTTGCAGTTCTTCGTTGGCGAGGCGGCGGAAAGAATGCTCGATCGTTGAGACACATTCGGCGTCTATCCAGACAATGTGATCGTAGAACCAACCAAATCTGTAGATGTACATGCGCACTGTCTCCGTTTTGCCGATGCCGCCAAGTCCTGCGATGACAGATGCTTGGGAAATAACTGTGAGGAGAGAGCCAGCCTCGCGATTTTCTTGAATGCCAGTATGTATGGTCTTGAGATAATCTTCACGCCCTGTGAAGGAATCAATGGGGTCCCGGATATTAAACCGAACTTTGCGAGACTGTAGGCCCTACGGAAAGAAGTTACATTACTTTTTGCTTAAAACCTTTTTTGCAACCAAATTTTAAAAATTCTATTATAAATTCTTAAAACCAAAGCTCAAAGAAATCTACATCTTCAAATTAATAATATTGCAATAAGTAATTATGCACCTTGTTAGTGTACTGATAAATAATGTCGATTTTCTCAACAACTTCCTCGAGTGTCTCTGACGTCTTCTTTACAAGCTGTTTCGTCTCCTGAATTTCTCTTTGAACTTCCTTGACGTTGAAATTTGTTTCCTGGTTGAGTTCTCTATGCTCACTATTCTTGACATTCATTTCCTTAATGTTTACCATCAGCGATTGCTTGAAATTAAAGGACTCGTCATAGACTAGTGCGTGGCTAATTTGTTGGACAGCACTGAGCAGATTGCTTCTACTAATTCGGTTCGGACTTGAATTCAGAAAGAATTCGTAGGCTGACACGTAGGATTTTCTCCCTGGGCCATTGTTGTTGGGATAGCCTTGGGCGGGTATCCAATAATATAATTTTTCCCTCGTTTTGGCCTTCCACATTGACTTGATTTTGGCCGAATTTTTGTTCAAATTCAATGCGTGAATCAAATTTTCCTTCGTTCCAACCGTAAGCATGTAGCGAAAGCAGGTTGCGCCAGCGTAGCCCGCCAAAATTTGAATCGCTTGAAGATGGTCACTCCGCTGAAAATGGATTGGACCTTGACCCCTGAGGTCACCAGTAGAAGGGCCTGCTTCCAAGTAAATGTTGTTCAGGTGGCCCTCATAGGCGTAATAGGCATGAACCCCCAGTTCAATGAAAATGGAGCGAAATGTATTTTGCAAATTTTCGGAAGTTTGTGAGCCAATTATATTGACGGCTAGGAACTTTTTTCTTTTTTGGTAGATTCGGTCGATTGGTCGAATGACGGCTCGGAGCATCCCAGCAGCACCCCCCGCAACTTCCCCGAAGGTCGCAAGAGTAAAATTCTCAACGGTGTGGACACCCCCAAAAAATGTTCGACCGACGGCACTAAGTCCATCGAGACGTCGAAGTTCTTTCTCCGCGGAGGCCAGGAAGGATTTTGTAAATTCGTAGTCAAGCCGTACACTAGTAGTGTTGAAGGCCATTATATTATTATAAAATGTAAACTGAGATTTTTTGAGGGAAAAAATTGCCAATGAAAAAAATTCGGAGCTCAGCACAATAGTGCACAGTGCTCGACTATTTTCCAGGCACTATCCACAGTCCACAACGAACTGTGATATTTTATCCAACTTATTCGTTATAAATCAGGAAAACAAGTAGGCCAATATATGACGTCATTTTTTTGTAATTAGCTCTGTCTTATGACTGCTGTGGTATTTTTTCTGATGTTTATACAATTGAAAGCTCATCTTTCTTCACTATTACTGAGCTTACGTTACTTTAGCACAATACTTCCGTGTACGTGTAATGTAGTTTAATTAATTTGTATGTACTTACTTACGCACACGTGTTCATAGAAATGACAAACTTGAGTTTCGTAGCTTTTGCTTATGTAACTGAACGGACGAGTGATTTATCGGGAATTTCAGATATGTCAGAGCATAAAAAGGGAAAAGTTTGCAGGCCCGTACCTACATACATAGTTTTGTGCTAAGTACAGCTTAAGGTCTATCTATCACTGCCTCTTAATAAATAAATAAATATGTACTATGCGGCTGTGATAGCTTTTTTTAACAAGCAAAAATGATGTTTTACACTTCCAAAAAACCTCTCAAAACAAGCAAATAAATGTGGCATTTTACTGTGCGATTTTGGTTTAGGTATCACAACAATGCGTAAAATTATGAAAAATTGAAGAACATAAAATGGCTGTTCGTATTTAATTTCAAAAATACGCATTCGTCGATTAAAATCGTAACCCTGTAAAACGGAACTCTACGGCCCTTATAGGAAAGTTATACAGTCTGGCCAAACTGTGCAATAAATGAGTCAGAAGGTCAATAACTACAAGCCAACAATGAGGAAGTGATACTTTTAAAATTAAAATTTGTAGTTTAGGTATTTAACTGTAAAATCATCATACAATTAAGTATAGGCGATGAACGTATAGCGGACTTTGAACTAACAACACGGTAACACATTCATTGGAATTTTATACGCAACGTAACGTCATATTAATTTCAATTACAGCCAAATATGTTTTTGTTCCAACTGAAACTTATGCTTCTGACAAATCATTCAGTGGATTTAGGAAGGCTATGTACATACTAGCTACATACTGTTGAATTATCTGTAATTTTGTATATAAAATATGTAGTAATAAGTTAATAAGTAATGATGATTAATGAACGGTATAGTATAGCAGTAAGTGTAGGGAACATTTATTCCGATTAAAATACAGACTGGCAGTACTGCAAAGAAAGTTAAGAAATACTCCGGATTCTAGAATTTTTAAAGTAAATGTATACAGTTATACAGTAATTAATACCCATAAACAAAAACTAGGCTTCTAAAGGTATGCACTTACATACTGTGATTTAATTCGAAACTTCAAGTGTACTTCAACAGACAATAACGAAGATATTAATTACAATGTTGCTAACTAACTGCACTAAAGAAAAAGTCAACTACTAAGTCAAAAATAGTTAGAAAAAATATTAAGCACGATATACTTAACAGCCTAGTTTTCGGTAAATAAATTTTCGAGCACTTTTTGTAGTCTAAGTGAACATTCTTCCTCGTTTTCCGCCCTTTACGTTATTTCGTAAACCGCCCCTTCCACCTCCCCCACCACGGCTTCCTCCTCCGCCACGGCCTCCACCACCCCCGGGTCTTTTATTCAAACGGTTTCGAACTCCCATGGATTCTTCGGTATCATCATTATCATCGTTCCCGAACCGTTTGCGCTTCCCACCTCCGCGCTTCTTTTCTTCCATTTCCTTCATTTCCTGGACATTGTAAAAAAATAACAAGATGATTCAAGTAAATATATCAATCAAATCACGTCGAACGATAAACCAAAGCTACAATATTAAACTAATATCTTTGTTGATATTAAATATTAATTCCACAGAGTTTAGAACAATGCTTACAATCTTCGCAAATCTCTGCGCTTCGGAAACACGTTCATTCAAAGCCATAACGTCTTGCTCTTCTGTTTTGTACAGCGGGAGCTTTTTCTCAATTAGATGTTCAATCCGTTGGTAAAGTTCAACATCATACTGTGTGAATTAAAATGAAACAAATTAAATGTACCGTTTATTTTAGTACGGTTATATAATAATTAAGATTTAAATTAGTTAAATATTGCATCAAACATAAAATTAAGCATCCAGGGCTCACCTGTGTAACAAAAGTGATAGCTTTCCCTGCCCGACCAGCTCTGGCAGTTCGTCCAACTCGGTGAATGTAATCTTTACTGTGGGTCGGAATATCAAAGTTAACGACCACGTCCACGTGGGGGATATCCAAACCTCTGTAAACAACATTAATAACGAACTCAAAAATAAAACTATGAAATAATATATTTTATAAGATCAATCAATCAATTAATCATCTCTAATAACTAATAACACCTGATATCTACTAATATTTTGTTTACTGAAAACAAAATTGACGATGAAAGCGATAAATGACAATGACATGCATTATTGATTATTTTTAATTACCTGCTAGCAACATCGGTGGAAATGAGGATTGACTTATTCTTGCCTCTGAATTTATTTAAAGAAGCCAAACGCTTATTCTGTGACATCTGACCGTGCAATGGAATTGCATTGAAGCCCAAGTTTCGGAGCATAAGAGCAGTTCGCATTGCATTTGCACAGGTTGCACAGAAAACCATGAAAGAATTTCCAGACAACTCATTTAAAATATGGACCAGGTACACGTCCTAGAAAAATAAAATCACGCATCAATAATTATACTTGTTTAAAAAGCTAACACCTCCCCCCCCCCTCACAACAATTTAACTAACAATTACACAGTCTTTCCTCTTTCTTAAGCAAAAATTATTAAATAGGTAAATGAAATCACATTTTTAAATGATTCAATAAATTACTAAAAATATATACATAATCTTTGGCGATTCGCTTCATTAAAAATAGGAATAGGTATTTAAAACCCAAACGAAAGAGTAAATGTGACTTTGAAATTACCTTGAATTTGAGTGGTATAAAAACATAGGACTGCAAAAGTTTATCGACGGTCGTATACTTGGTCGACACCTCCACCTTAGCCGGATTCTTAAGAGATGCTCTTTGCAACTTTTGAACTTTCTTGGTCATCGTAGCGGAGAACATGTATGTTTTTCTCTCTCTAGGTATAACTTTCAAAATTTTATCCACTTCGATTTCAAAGTCCATATTAAGGATCCGATCCGCCTCATCCATGACGAGGAACTTGAGGGATTTTAAATGGAATCCTTTCGTATTTTCTAAATGATCGATGAGACGACCCGGGGTGGCAATGATAATATGTGGCTTCTTGGCCAAGGATAGAGCTTGGGTCATCATGTCAATGCCACCTACGATGACACAGGACTTGACGCCGATTCGGGCACCCAGCGCTTCGAATTGCTCTGAAATCTGGAAGGCAAGCTCCCGGGTGGGGGTGAGGACGAGGGCGAAGAGACGTTGCGGATTCTCCATGAGACTCTGAAGGATCGGGAGTGCAAACGCACCCGTCTTACCCGAGCCCGTTTCCGCAAGACCGATTATGTCTTTACCTGTAAATGTCAACACAGTAATTACGAAGCATTTTATAAATTATTCATTGTTTAGCATGCTGATTTTAACCTTTACACAATAGCAATACATCTAGGTTTTACATCTTTTTGGAAATGATGATTTCTAGTTTTGACCTTTTTGAAAATTTGTTAATTCCTAGTTTCACCTTTCTGAAAGTGTTAATTCCAAGTTTCACCTTTCTGAAAGTGCTAATTCTAAGTTTCCCCTTTATGAAAGTGTTAATTCCAAGTTTCACCTTTCTGAAAATGTTAATTCCTAGTTTTACACCTTTTTGAAAATGACGATTTCTAGTTTTGGCCTTTTTGAAAATTTTAATTTTTAGTTTCACCTTTTTGAAAGTGATAATTCCTCGTTTTACACCTTTTTCGAAATAATGATTTCTAGTTTTGACCTTTTAGAAAATGTTAATTCCTAGTTTTACACCTTTCTGAAAGCCTACATTTCTAATTTCGATCTTTTGAAAATGTTAAATTCTAGTTTTTGCTTTTTTTAAAAATGTTTATTTGTAGTAAAGACACGAAGCAACTTCATGGTTTCCCCGTTCTGAAAAGTTATAGATTAAATGTTGAATGTGAATACAGCTTAGTTACTTATTTCGAAGCCGGATATACATGATTATAAAAATTAGCAACCTAGTAAAGCAAGTGGAAGTGATTCCTGTTGAATTTTTGATGGCTTTTTCCAACCAAGTCGCTCACAGGCTTCGACGAGAACCTCGTTCAATCCCTGTAATAAATCAAATAAAGAAAGTCACAAAATAGTCATTTTACTAAGTTCAAAGTTCAACGTTTAATACGCGATTACATTCAACATTTGACATTAGCTTCTAAACATTTTAGAATCATTTTATTCGCATATTTCATGTTTTAAAATAAACTATTACACATTATTAATAAATACAAAATACGTACCAATTCCTTAAACGATTTAGTTACTACTTCGGCTTCTTCATCGTCTCCTTCGTCATCTTCATTGCCACTCTCATTTTCATCCCCATCGTCATCCCCTGTCCCACCATTGGATCCAGACGGTAAGACTTGAGCCTTACCATTTTTTAGATCAACACTTTTATGATTACTCTCACTTCCATTTGTAACTTCGTCTCCATGATCGCCCTCGTCGACGTCACTGCCATCCCCATCCCCATGTAAACTCCCTTCATAATCGGACTCGACTTCCGAAGAATCTGCTTTCTCTTCTAATTTGGGTTTTTTACTTTTATGTTTGCCCATTTTTGTTTATTATAAAATATTAAAATCGGTAGAACCAGATATTTTCCTCAAACAAAATAGGTGGCTGGTCTGATCGTCGCAAATCGTAAAAGCCAAAAGCAGCAGGCAAAAGAAGAGAGAAACCCGAATTCAATATTCTCAACAATCAAACCAACAATTCGACCACTTTTTAGGTGCTGATTTAATCTTTACAAGCACAACTTAAGCTTGACTACTTGCCACTTGACTGAATTTAAATAAATATAATTAAATTATTAATGTTTCAATGCAGATTTTTTAAGTCAGCAAAATAATAATAAAAGTGGAATTATTCCAGCCAGCAGCATGCACTTAACAGAAAGAAACTGAACGTTCTGCCTTCTGCTTCTGCCATGTGAGAAATCTAAAAGTTACCGCTTCGTTAAAATCTTCGACGATCAGCGAATGAAGGTGCAGAAGGCATTGCACCATGCACCAGTGCTAGTGCAGCCCAAAATTTTCGCTAGTCTAGTCAAGTCTAGTAACTTCCAAAATCAAAGGTAGCTAGTCTAGTCTAGTCAAGTCACACTGTTTTCGAGGCCTGCCTAGTAATTTTGTTTCTTATTTAGTGAATTGTAAGAATTTGTAGTCCTTTTACTTACTTACTTCATACCATAGCATAGATAGGTTAACCTATTCGGAACAGGAAAACCACAAAACTACTTGGTGTTTCTACTTACAAATTATACACATTTTGAAAAAAAGTAAAAAAAACATTTTCAACATTATCAAGAAGACCAAAACTAGAAATTGACACTTTGAATTTGAAAAGGGTAAAACTTAGAATTCAACGTTTTCAAAAAGATTAAAACTAGGAATTAACACTTTCAAGAAGGTCAAAACCTGTAAATCAGCATTTTCAAACAGATCAAAACTAGGAATCAACACTCAAAAAGGTGTACAAAACTTTAAATCATCATTTTCAAAAAAAAGGTTTTAAACATGTAAATAATGATTTGAAAACAGGTGTAAAAACTGTAAATCATCATTTTTAAAAGGTGTAAAAACAAAAACTAGATACATAGCTAGTTTCGAAAATGTTAATGGAAAGTAGTTTCATTAGAATAGTTGTTATGTTAATGTTTTCTACATTTAATTTGATTAGTATTTTATTTTTCTGGTGTTTTGCAGAGGATGTTACCATTTTTTTGGGCAACCGTGAGAAGATATCTTCCGATTGTACTATTTCCTGCAGTCGCTGCCGTCGGTTACATCGGTTATAAACTCGAAAGTATTTTAAGTGACAAGTACACACCCTACAGCAAGCCCAGTATTGAACAGAAGAGGCGTGAAAGACAATTAGCTGAGCTAGAGAAAAATGAAAATACAAAATATCCACCCAAACTAGAGCAGAGCCAGATTATGCCAAAGTCCATATTTGAAAAGAATTTATCACCTCAGCTGCAAGACCAAGACGACAAAGACAAGCCTAGTGACAAAAAATGAGTCCAGTTTAATATAAAAATTAGTGCCTTACACGCCTGTTCTGTAATAAACTAAGCAAGAAATTAAAAATTAAAAAATATTCCATTAATTTATTTTATAGTTTGGTAATTTATATCCATTGTTTTCTACCGCGCTATAAAATCGAAATCCACATAATCTTTATATCTAGACTGTTCCTATTATTACTACTGTCGTTCATAGTAGAAGTATGTATTTACAGTTCTCTATTATAGTTTTTTATAAACACCATTGTAATATGTAGCTAATATGTAGTATTTTTTGTAATTATTTTGTATATGTAGTTTTATTTATTTAGCTAATTTACGCATTAGTAACTGAGAAACATAATTAGTTTAGTATAAGTACACAAGTGCTACATACGCAACAAGATTGAGAATGATATGAAAAGTCCTACGTGAAAATAAACTTAAAACACTAGTTAGTAAGTAACTATTTTATTTTGTTAGTTGCCTTTGGTACTTATGAACATATGTATTGTCTAACTAATTTTAATTTTGAAAAAATACGCAAAAGAATAGAATTTATGTAATTATATTTAAATATAAATATCTAATTAGAAATGTACGTGACTCACTGCTCTACAAATGAAATGTATTACTTAATAAAATACGGAATACAGGGCTAAATTCCTTGGCTGAACGTTTGCAGTAATCGTATTTAAATGTGCTTTAAACGTTAAAGTGGGTTTTCGTTTTGGTATTTTGGTTTTTGACTTGTTTTTACCAAATCCTGCCTTTTACCTATTACAGTTTACCTTTACAGTGCAGTGGGGCTTGAGACAGAAAAGCAAGAATATCTTTGCAATTAACAAAAAAAAATTGTTTGCTTATGGGCAGCAGTTTCTACAATTTAAGATGTGCTTGAAGTGCTAAAAAGACCAGTGCTTCCCTAGTCTAGTCAAAAAGTCGTGACTAGACTAGGATTGACTAGACTAGTCGGCCCTTTCAGAAGATTTGACTTGCCTTGACTAGACTAATTGACTTTTAAAAAATGACTAGACTAGACTAGCTCATCGACGTTCTATACTAATCCATGTGACTTGACTAGACTAGGCAGTTAATTTTTAGCAAAACTTGACTAGACTAGACTAGCATAGCAGTGAAATTTTATTTGACTAGACTAGACTTGACTAGCAAAAATTTTGAGCAGCACTGTAAAAGACTACAAAAAAAAAGTGGTTTGCCAGCGCAAAGGTTCAAATTTTAAGGCAGAATCTCGTTTTTTTTTCTGCTTAATAATTTTTTCTGCATTTTAGTTAACTTTACAGCTTTTCGACTACAGACTAACAACTAACTAAATAACCTCTGGTCTGGCAATTAAAAGTGAATAAAAGGGTGACGTAGACGCACGGTGGGCATGGAAGTGACGTAGAATTTTTTTGTCCATCGTTAAAAAAAAGTGATTTCGTAATAAAATTGCATACAGACAACATATTAGATTTGTGCACAATTACATACAACATAACATACACCAAAACCAAACCAAACAGTCAGTTTATTAGTTCACTGCTTCACACTCACACTTTTCTCTTTCTCACAATTCCCACTGATGGTGATAGCATAATAATACCGGTTAGAAAGTCAGGTGAACCTCGCCAGTTCGCCAATTCCAACTTCTTGTATGTTTTAATAAGTTTCTAGTTTTTTGTAGTCATTCAAAGTCATTAGGTGACGGACCAAAAAGTAAAAAGGCAGTCAAGTCAAAGTCACGTAGAAAGAAGAACTTTGTAGCTTGCTCTAGCAATTCTAGCATTTGATAAATGAAAAGAATTTCCACTATTTCGCAAATCGCAATCGCAACTGATTTCGCTGGTCGATTCGTTTGTGCTTGGTTTTGCTAAATGCTGAATGCACTTCACAATTAATCGTGGAATAGTTTACTAACGATAAGTTATAAATCATACTTCGAATTAATAGTTGATAGTACTTCAACGTTCAACGAAGCTTGAACTGACAACTGAAGTTTATCAGTCAGTAGATTAGGATTACCTAATTTTGATTTGATCGTTGTGTTTAATTCGTTGCTTAATTATTCATTGTCACTATTACAGCCCTGCCAGTCCTGACTTTGTTGATTGTGGATCTCCAACGTAAAATTCGGAATAAAATACCAAATGTAGTTAGTTTCTAGTCTTTCGTCGCTCAAAATTTCAACTTTAAATGATACTAATTGTGTGTGTTAGAATAATTTTTGGACTGGCGAATACATAGTTGTACTTATAATTCATAGGTGAATGGCGTATAGTTAGTTTAGTTAGTCGAATATCTACTCTCAGGTTGTGAGTGTTTAGTTCATCGTTCATAGTTAATGATTGTAAGATTTTAAATCTAAATAAATACGTCATACCGATAGCGATATTAAATTTGGTGTAAAATCAAACATTGGACCCACTTAAGTGTTTATTAACGAAATACTACGATGAAGGACGGCAAAAGACTTTTATCTTATGAAACCCTCGTCCATGCCCTGGCTGGATCAGCTGTAAGTTAATAACTTAATTTAGTTGACTTAATAGTAATTACCTAATATTACTTTAAATGCTTCAGAAATACTTAAGTACATACGTGCCATGATAATGATAATGTTTTTTTCTTTTTCAGGGAAGCGTAACCGCGATGACCGTCTTTTACCCGCTTGATACTGTTCGCTCTCGACTCCAACGTACGTTTATATGCAATTTTTTATGTTTGAAACATGTCTGTTTCTTTATAAATTGTAAAATTATGAATCAGTTTGTGGTTGAAGTACAATATACAGTTATTCTAAAATATCTCCTGTCGTATGGGACTTTTTGTTCCAGTATTCACTTAAATGTGTTGGTTATTATTTATGCATTATTTATACTTCTAACAATTTCAGTGGAGGACAGCCGGCTGTCAAAGTCGACAATCCAGACAATAATTGATTTAATCGATGAAGAAGGCTTGTAAGTTAAACGAAGCATTTTTAGCTATAATAGTTTTTCAAGCTTTTAGTGTAGGTACTTATATTACAATGATTATGATTTGGCTTGTTGTTTGTACATTATAGGTAACTAATTTTGGTCAGTCATTTAGTTTGTGTGTTTTGTAAGACTTTCGTACACAATACTTTTGTTATAGCGGATTTATTATTTAAGTAGTTTACCATTATTGTAAGTATCGAATTATTACTATTATTAGTGTCACTATTATACGATCGGTGGCGTAGTTAAGTATCAGAGTAATGTGTACAACTTAGTTGTGCTGAAATGGGCTGTTATTACATATTTTGATTTTTTCCTATAGTGGAACGCTTTACCGTGGCCTCAAGCCTACCCTTCAGTCCCTCTGCGTCTCGAATTTTGTCTACTTTTACACTTTCCATGCCCTCAAAAGACTGAGGTCAGCGCAGGAGTCGTCAGCAGTGCGGGATCTACTCATCGGGTCAGTTGCAGGAGTGGTCAACGTTCTTACCACGACCCCTCTTTGGGTTGTCAATACCCGCGTTAAGATGCAGGGAATCCGGAATGACAGTGTTCCCAGCCACTTGCATTTCAAGGGAATTTTTGGTAAGTATTTTAAACAAAAAGTATTGCAACTAAGAATAAGTGACAAGGCGAAAATATAAAAAAGCAAAGATAAAGGTAACCCGGATTATGCTTTTTTGCACTTCAAATTATGCCCAATTTATTATGCTTTTCCCCCAAATTCATTATGCTTTTTATTCTTTAATTTTTTATGCTAAAAGTAGTTTTATATTATTTTCAAAGCGAATTGGGCCTAATGTGTGTCCTATTTAGTGTTTATTTAAGATATCAACGACACGAAAGACCACAAAATCAGCGTTTGGACAGCTCAATAGTTTAATTAGTTACTTTAAAAGTTACAAACCCTTAACTTTAATTAAACCGAAGAGTGTATCCAAATCTGGGGATCATTTACATAAAATACTAAGTTCTCAGTAAATGTGTAGGGTACATTGTTCACCTCTTTTAAAAGATTATAGCGTTCGCTCTGTGTACTGAAGCCTGTTTCTTAAGGAGTTTTTATAAATGACGTCTTTCTTTAAAATATTATACAATGATATGAGTTGAGCCTACATATTCTAATTCTCACTTACATGGATTATGAATATGAACGATTCTGTAATCGCAATGTATTTTGTGATTCAAAAGCGGGATGCAAAAGCTAGCTTCCAATAAACACTGAATTTGCATTGTTTGCAAGGAAGTTAATAAGTCGCCAACCATCACAATTAAAATGCAATTATGTTATAGAAGTACTTAAATCCGGTTTAATGAAGTTCAGTATGCTCGATTATACGCTTTGAAACCCTATTATGCTGTAATATGCCTTTTCAATTTTCATTATGTTTTTTCTGCTTTAAATGTTTTTTGAAATTTTAGTTTTTGTTTTTATACGTATTTCGATTTTACATAGTGCCAAGTCTAAAACCCTCGAAACCAGTATATTATGTATCGGCATCGGCAATAATGCTTTGCTTTCCGGTTACCTTAGCTATCAGTATCAGCTTAAACATATGGACTCACTTTATGTGTATGATTTCGTTCTTGTTTGTTTAGATGGTCTGTACAAAATCTACAAGTCTACTGGCCTTCTGTCCCTTTGGTCCGGCACCCTCCCCTCGCTCATGTTAGTCATCAACCCTGCCATCCAGTTCATGACCTACGAGAGTATTAAGCGTCGACTGAATCCATCGGGTCGTCAGATGGGCTCATTGACCTACTTTTTCATTGCCGCTATCGCCAAAACTTTGGCCACCGTTTTAACCTACCCCCTTCAAATCATTCAAACTAGAATGCGGGTAAAATTAAATCTGAAAAAATTATTAAAACTATGAAAGCTTTAACAAGTTTTACTTTCCATTTTACATTTTGTTCTATTAAATTGACAGCATGGGCAAGGAGGACGGCTAGGAACGGCTGCTCCTTCATCATCATCAACCCCAGCTACTGCCTCTTCAAGCACCAGCCTTGGCCAACAACAACAACTTCCCGGCCCCGGAAGAAAACCTCCAGTACGGAATGCACACACTGCTCGAGATGAAAATTCTTTTATGGGAATTCTAATGAAAATTTTAAGAACTCAAGGCCCCAAGGGACTTTTCAAAGGAATGGAGTCGAAAATCCTTCAGACTGTACTCACGTCAGCTCTCATGTTCGTCATCTATGAAAAAATCCATCGCTGGGTTACCTCTGTGCTTCTCATGGGACGTAGTGGGGGTGGGGGTGGTGGAGGGGGTGGGGCGGCAGTGGCCAAGAAATAGTAAACAAGTGCACGAAATCTGTCACGTCACAATCAATGTATCAAAAGTAATAAACATGAATTCTTTTTATACGGGGCATATAATTATATGGCCATCTTATATTGATTTGACATTTGACTGTAAATTCCGAAATGCTCCAAGAAATTTTAAACTTTTAAAGTAAAATTACGTAGTACATTTGCATTTTGAACCAATACCAAAAATATAAAATAGACTACCTACATAATGTGAGGATAGTTCTTGACTCTAGTGGCTGGTTGATGTGGCCTATTGTTAGTACATTATTTAGTTTCAGTAGCTAAAAAATACAATGCCAGATAATGAAAAGAATTTTTAGTTAGCTGTTTATTTGGAATTTTCTGATTTTCTCGCTGGACTTTGACTTGTCTTTTGGAACTTGGACTATATTATTATTAAATTATGACTCAATATTTGCGGCTGTTCATGTTTTTGTTGTTTTTGTTGTTCCTTATTAAATTCCTGTAATTTGTTGCGTCTTGATTGTGATTTTGTGATATTTAATAGTTTTACCTAATTTTATGAAATGCATACCTACAATACCTAGTAATATTTTAATGACAGTAGTTTTGTGGGATTGTGCATTTCTCTGTATTTGAACAAAAATGATAATAATAATGAACAATATATTTAAAAAGATGCATTAAATAAATGTAAAAACCTTTCTGCTAAGTTTTATAGCTGAGTATTCTTTTGAATCTTTAATAGGACAAGTTTGAGTTTAAATCAATTAATCGGTACATTCACATTGTAATTAGTTTAGGATTATAATTATTATGATTGTAGGCTACAAAATAATGTGATTTTTTGCTGTTTCAATTCCTACTTGACAGAACAATGAGTTGTATAGTTTATTATGAGTCGAAAAAATGACCATCACAAAGTAATCAAGCCTGGATACATTAAAGTATCAATGCCCTCTAGGCCTTCTTCATCATCCGGATGGTTTGCGATTGCTTCCGGATGCGGATCTGGTAACTCTATCTTGATTACATTTTTGGATCTTTTCCTTGAAGTCGGATCTCCAGAGGAGTGAGCGGCTTCATTGGCGTCATCTTCCCGAGTCAGTTGACTGCGCTGATAAAGTTCTGCTTGGCTAATTGGGCTCAGAATTGATTTTTGACCCTGGGTCAAACTTTTGGCGAGAGGCTTTAGAAGCCCAATGTGAGCTCTACAGCACTCCTGAAGATCATCATCCTCCATCAGTAGTTTCAGCTCCAGAACAACTTCAATAGCCTTTTGAAATTTCTTGAGCCTCTTTTGGGAATCAGAAGTTGCCGGGGCACTAGTACTCGTACTCGTACTGGAAGTGGCACCAATTTGGACTCCCGAAGAGCCTTTAAAATTCAAAATAATCAAAAAATGCACTCAATCGTCGTCTAAGAAGCAAAATAATTACTACAAAATTGTTAGTATAATCAGTAGAACGTCAATTATGAATAATTACCTTGGTCCATCTGGTATGAAAGTGCTTGTGATTGCCTAGCAGGCACTCCTGAGCCATCCGAATGTCCAGTATTTGTGTTGGTAACTTTTTGTGACTGATGATATGCTTCTTGTACGATCCAAACGTGTGTGTTAATCCACCGCTTTACATCCTGTTCTTCAATTCGAGCGTCATACTTTCTTAAAAATTGAAATAGGCCGTCCACCCAACGACTGTTGCTTGTAAGGCATGAAATCGGGTCGGGTCAACCCGACCCGACAACGGGTTGACCCGAGTCGGGTCGGGTACGGGTTTCGA